>OV816024.1:117000694-117082869 GCA_929113105.1 Agrypnus murinus
ACTAACAGGAGTAGGCCAATGGTAAGGATACAATAGAGAGTAACATGTTATAGGGTTATGTAATATATGTACTAAAGACTAAATTCGATACTCTATTTTGCTTAAAAATTGAGTTAAGATTTTATAAATATTAAAATTACGGGATTGTAGCATAATATTTAAATTAATAGGGAATGGAAGCTTAGTTTCAAGTAACTGATTATACATATACGATCTATCCACATCATACAATGGACATTCCATAATAACGTGATTTGCATCTTCGGGTTCATCACAAATAGTACATAAGGGAGATTGTGTTCTCTTTATTCGAAATAAATAATTTTTAAACAGTCCGTGATTTGATCTTAATCTACAAATAACTGTGATCTGATGTTTCTTCATGGATGCTTTAGAAAACCATGGTTTGGCTGGTAAAAACGGTTGTAATGTTTTATAGAATCTTCCTTCCGGGGCACTCGTATACTTTTGTTGCCAACAACTTCGTACTTTTTCGCGACAGATTACTAGCATATCATGAAGAGGGGGTTTAAATTGTGAAGTCTTTCCTTGAATTGCAGCATTCCTAGCTAGTGAGTCAACTTTCTCGTTATGATTAATTCCACAATGACCCCTAATCCATACAAAAACCACATTTTTGTTAGACGATTTTATATGTTGTAATAATGATTGAATAGAGACTATAAGATGGCTTAAGTCACTTTGTAGTCTAATATTTGTTAATTTTTCTATTAGGCTTTTACTGTCTGTAAAAATTACAAATTTATCATAATTTAATGTTTGGATATATCGCAGACATTCTAGAATAGCTATTACTTCCGCAGAGTAAATCGATGCATAATTTGGAAGTTTGAATAATTTGTGGTAATTTCTTTTAGGGTCATAAAATGCGCTTCCAACACTTGTATTAGTTTTTGAACCATCAGTAAATAAAGGATGAAAATCTGGCCATCGTAGACTTCTTTCAGTTTGAAAAATTCTATCATTAATTTCTTTCGAAAATATTGAATTATCCGTTATAAGTTCAACGTTTGGTTCGTTTATAAGTGTTTCGAATTGTTCGGAAAAAATAGGGATTAGATCTGAACAAAAATAGTCTTGAGAGTTGTTTTCTGTAATCCTTTTATAGCTATTAACTATTGGAGGGGATTTCTTTTTCCTCCAGTATGCGGAACGTCGAAAAACGTCACAAAACTCACGCATTGTATTTGTCAATTCTGTATTTATAGATAAATGTTTGCATACAAACGAATCTGATAAAATATCTCTTCTGTGCTCCAATGGAGGTTCATTGATTTCAGCGAGCATAACATCAATAGGAGTTGACTTCAAATAACCCATGCAAATACGGATACATTTAAATTGAATTCTATCTATTTTAACAAGATGGGATTTGCAAGTACTCCCATATAATATTGATCCGTAGTCCATAATGGATCGGCAATAAGACTTGTAAAAAATTAAACTGATTTCAGGATCTGCACCCCAATCATAGTGGCTGACTGCACGTAAAAGATTTACTGATCTCTCTAATTTCTTTTGTAGGATCGCAATGTGTTTATTCCAAAGTAATTTTTGATCAAAATGGACTCCTAAGATTTTTACTTCTTTTTTATATGGTATATTGTAATTACCTAATTGTATGGTGTCGGGTAATATTCCCCGTTTTCGAGTAAATGTGCAAACAATAGTCTTTTTGGGGTTTACAGTTAAAGCATTTTTATTTGACCATGTTTCTACTAAGGCAAATGCATTGTCCACTTTTTCATGGCATTGGTTTAAGTTTTTACTGCATGTATAAAAGCACACATCATCTGCAAACTGAAGTATCTTTACCGCTGGGCTGAATATGTGTTGAAGATCTGCCGAATAAACTACATAAAGTAAAGGACTTAAAATGTCTCCCTGTGGCAGTCCCACTGATGTTAATCTAGGAGTAGAAAGGAAATCATTTACTTTAATAGAAATAATTCTATTGGTATATAGGGATATAATGTTCGTTATAAATTTATGAGGTAGCTTAAGTAACTCTAACTTTTTGTACAGTATATCCATTTGCACGTTGTCATATGCACCTGTAATATCTAAAAAGACTGCAGTCAGATACTTTTTCTTTGCAAAGGCATCGTATATATCCATTGTTAGGGATGCTAGACTGTCTATGGTAGATCGTCTCTTGCGAAAACCAAACTGAGATGAAGGTAATTGCTTGTGATGCTCTAGCCACCATTCAAAACGATTTTTGACCATCCTTTCAAAGGTTTTCAGTAGACATGAACTTAATGTAATTGGTCTAAAGTTCGTAACATCATTCTTAGTAGTGTTAGGTTTGCGAATAGGTATAATACAATTTTTCTTCCATTCTTCTGGATATATACCCGATTTCCAAATGTCATTAAAGACCATCAATAGATATGTTTTACCAATTTCAGGCAGATGTTGTATCATTGGGTATTGAATACTGTCCAAACCTGGAGCCGTATTTTTTGAATGTTTTATGGCCATGTCTAGTTCTTTTAAGGAAAAACTTTTAGTTAAAAAATGATTAGCTTCTGTTTCATCATTTGTTTCAACTTTATAATAAGTAGAATCAGGTGCCATTTTTCTATGAAAATCATCTACCCAAGAGCCTGCTTCTATTATCGGATTTCTCGGAACTTGATTATTTTTAAGTTTTCTTATCGTATCCCATACTCTTCCTATTGGGGTGCTTCTATTCAAATTAGAGCAGAATTCTCTCCATGATTTTCTTTTCTGGTTTTTAACAATACGTTTTGTTAAGGCATCTTGTCGTCTATATGCAAGAAAATTTTCTACAGTTGGTTGTTTTTTATAACTAACCAACAGGCGGTTTCTAGAATCTATTGCGTTTTGACATTCAAAATTCCACCATGGAACGGCTTCTTTACGACCCGAAGTCGAATTTGACAGTTTAGGAATTGATTTATCGCATGCTTTTCTTAAATACTGAATGAAAAGATCATACGAAGGTGTAGTGTTATGGTCTGAAGTTATTGATGATCGTATATTCTCGGCGAAGTTATTCCAATTCGCTTTGTTTACATTCCATACTCTATTTGATTTACGAGTATAACATATTTTCTTAGTTTTGACATGTATTACCATAGTTATAACAAAATGATCAGAACCTAATGTATTCGGTGTAACTGACCAATCTAAAACACCCACTAAATCTGCGGAACATAATGAGAGGTCAACTGCTGATTTTGAACTATTTGGGCAAGTTAATCTAGTTGGTGAACCATCATTTAATATAATCAAATCGTTGTCTTCAATAGATTCTAGAAGAAATTTACCTTTATTATCAACTTTATCGCACCCCCAGGCTATATGATGTGAATTAAAATCGCCACATAAAAGTAAAGGTTTTGGTAGCATTTCTATAAATTTCATCCATTCGTGTTTGGTTACTGTGATTGAAGGTTCGGAGTAAACATATACGATATGAATTATTTCTTTACTAGTTTTTAACGAAAATGCAATTGCCATTACTTTATTTGGAGTATTTGTTAAAATTAACTCTGTATATGAAATATCATTTTTAATAAGGATACAGACTCCTCCATACCCATCGTTTCTATCTTGCCGCATAATATTGAATCCTTTAAAATTTATGTAATGAGATTTATCAAACCATGTTTCAGATAATAGAGCTATGGTTATGTTGTTGTGACAGAGGAAGCTTTCTAGTAAGGCTTTTTTTGGAACAATTGATCTACCATTCCACTGCATTATATTTAATCTATCCATAATTTAAGTTAAACTGATAATTAAAAACTGAATAGTTGATCCTTACTTTCTTTATAATCTGTAATTATTGATTTAACTACTTCGGAAATACTTGTTATGAATTGTGTGTTTGTTATAACATCTTTTTTTAAATTGTGGTAGGTTGGAGAATGGGCGTTTTTTATACTTAATGCTTTGTAATTAGTTTTATTAGTTGCATTTTCTGAGTTTATATTAAATGTTTTGTTAAGGGATTCAGGAACGTCTGGTGAAGGGGATCTCACACGTGGTCTTTTATTAGAAGGGTGTGTAACTTTACGGGGTTTGTTAAGTGGGTTTATTAAAGATAGATCGTTATTATTTTCCGTTAAAGATGGAAAATCTTCTAAATTTAAATTTATATATCTATTTGACACGGCTGCAAAAGACGTATTTTTTATTATTTTTTCGGCTTCTTTATATGCTATTCTTTCATATGCCATATGTTTCTTGATAGATTTTTGTTTATCAAACTCCGGACAATTTTTAAAATCTGTAGCGAAATGATTGCCTTTACAATGAATGCATACAGGCGTTTCTAATACACATACTTCCTTATTATGATTTTCTCCACATTTCACACATCTTTCAACAGACCTACATTGACTACCAATATGCCCGTATCTAAGACATTTGAAACACTGGAATACTTTTTGTATGTACTGTTCTACTTCACAACGAACGTTAAGGATATATACATATGAGGGAAGTCTTTGACCTTTAAAAGTTACTAATATTGTTTGTGTTGGTTTATACGTTGTGTTTCCATTATCTACAACTTTTCTAGAAAATCTTTTAACATTGGTAACCAAAACGTTTATAGAATTTGAGTTGATTAGATTTTTTATTTCTTCCTCCGTTAAATCAGTATCAACGAATTTTATTATTCCTTGCCTAACAGTAAGAAAATAGGGAATATAAGCGGTTAGATTTTTTTCTTTAAATAATTCCAAATTCGTAAGCTCATTTGCGGTAGCTGCCGAATTTGTTTCTATTTTAATTCTATTTTTCCCTAGAGAATTAATATTTAAAATATTCTCGGATAGTTTACTATTATACAATAGTTTTCCTACTGACATAGGGTGTAAACGACCAATATTTTTATTTACCAATTTGCTTTCAACATACAAATAAAACGGACCACAATCTGTTATTTGAAATTTATTCTCTTCTCTAAATGTAAAATTATTACTGACATTCTGACCTTTTGTATTATCATCTGCTTCACGTTCAGTTATCACCATACGTTCTCCACCTGGATCTGGCGGCTTAGACAACAATCTTTCTGAAGCTGAGCTCATATTATCACTCACAAAAAAGGAAAAACTATACTTAAACTTCTTTACACTTCTCTTCGTCTGTACACTAGTCTAGCTACGAACGAACTGCCCGGTATTCCTTCATAGCGCCATCTCTTAGCAGCATGCATGTTGCCGGTAATACAGTTTCCAGTCATGGAGGGTAAAATGGCGCCCGAAGTTCCAAAATGGCCGTCATCAAATCAGACAATAGTAGGCGTTTTCAAAATGGCCGCCTTTAGCCAATCACAGAATAGTAGGCGTGTCATCCAAGATGGCGTCGACCAATCAGAAGCAAGGGGAGGAGCTAGAGGAGAGGGGATAGCTAATCAGAGAGCAGCAGGCGTGGCCAAAAAAAACTGGAGGGGCAACGCTCAGGTGGTGCAATACCTACTCGCGTAACTCCACTTTTGAGACAAAGAGATCGAAAAGAGTTTAAAATACCGCGAATAAGATTGTATCGTTTAATATTGGAAGAAGAAAGGAAAAGAGGCGGCGAGAAGATCAAAATTCCGAAGACTTCGATTAGATATCAGCCATACAAAAAGACGAAGGGGATTAGGATGTGAATTATTTAAAACTGTCGAAAAATAAATATTGACTAAAGTTTTCTAAAACGGTTTTAAAAATAGTGTGACAAATACTTAAAAAAACAGTAAAATAAAAGACTACTTTGGTTTAAAGAAATTGTCTAAACCTGCCAAAGCCTGTCCCTAGCCAGGTGGAAAAAGGGTGAGGGGACACAACGTAGTTGATAGGTTTCTCACGAAAAAGTCCCGTGACTTCTAGATGTTGTTATAATATTAATTGAACTAACTCAAACACAAATTATAAAACATTCCTAACAGTGGGGCGATATGCAATGACATGCATTCCCGCCTAAATATGTCAGGGATGACTTACCACATTTTCACGCTTAATTGCTCACAAGGGGTATATAACTACACCGCTTGTCCACTTTTATTCAGTCTTTATTAATAAGAAGTGTCAGCAAGATGTTCTCTGTAAGTGTTGGTGCTGTTGTTCCATTGTTTTCCATATTGCCTGTGGGAGTATTGGTTATTATTTTGAGGTAAGCATTTTCCAAGAGTTACTATTCGTATTTTTTAATTTTTAGTATAAATAATTATTATGATATCTAAAACTCTTCTTAATCTTTACAGGTATTTGGATCCTCGTTCCTTGTTTAATGCTGCTCGTGCCTGGAAACCGATGACGACTGTTTGCCGAAACGATGAGGTTCTAAGCAGTACGATCCGGGAATATGTCAAATCAGAACTGAGGAAGAAACCTGTCCAGAACGAACCACTGTATCGCGTAACTCCACTTTTGAGACAAAGAGATCGAAAAGAGTTTAAAATACCGCGAATAAGATTGTATCGTGTAATATTGGAAGAAGAAAGGAAAAGAGGCGGCGAGAAGATCAAAATTCCGAAGACTTCGATTAGATATCAGCCATACAAAAAGACGAAGGGGATTAGGATGTGAATTATTTAAAACTGTCGAAAAATAAATATTGACTAAAGTTTTCTAAAACGGTTTTAAAAATAGTGTGACAAATACTTAAAAAAAACAGTAAAATAAACGACTACTTTGGTTTAAAGAAATTGTCTAAACCTGCCAAAGCCTGTGCCTAGCCAGGTGGAAAACAGGTGAGGGGACACAACGTAGTTGATAGGTTTCTCACGAAAAAGTCCCGTGACTTCTAGATGTTGTTATAATATCAATTGAACTAACTCAAACACAAATTATAAAACATTCCTAACAGTGGGGCGATATGCAATGACATGCATTCCCGCCTAAATATGTCAGGGATGACTTACCACATTTTCACGCTTAATTGCTCACAAGGTGTATATAACTAAACCGCTTGTCCACTTTTATTCAGTCTTTATTAATAAGAAGTGTCAGCAAGATGTTCTCTGTAAGTGTTGGTGCTGTTGTTCCATTGTTTTCCATATTGCCAGTGGGAGTATTGGTTATTATTTTGAGGTAAGCATTTTCCAAGAGTTACTATTCGTATTTTTTAATTTTTAGTATAAATTATTATTATGATATCTAGAACTCTTCTTAATCTTTACAGGTATTTGGATCCTCGTTCCTTGTTTAATGCTGCTCGTGCCTGGAAACCGATGACGACTGTTTGCCGAAACGATGAGGTTCTAAGCAGTACGATCCGGGAATATGTCAAATCAGAACTGAGGAAGAAACCTGTCCAGAACGAACCACTGTATCGCGTAACTCCACTTTTGAGACAAAGAGATCGAAAAGAGTTTAAAATACCGCGAATAAGATTGTATCGTGTAATATTGGAAGAAGAAAGGAAAAGAGGCGGCGAGAAGATCAAAATTCCGAAGACTTCGATTAGATATCAGCCATACAAAAAGACGAAGGGGATTAGGATGTGAATTATTTAAAACTGTCGAAAAATAAATATTGACTAAAGTTTTCTAAAACGGTTTTAAAAATAGTGTGACAAATACTTAAAAAAACAGTAAAATAAACGACTACCTTGGTTTAAAGAAATTGTCTAAACCAGCCAAAACCTGTCCCTAGCCAGGTGGAAAAATGGTGAGGGGACACAACGTAGTTGATAGGTTTCTCACGAAAAAGTCCCGTGACTTATAGATGTTGTTATAATATCAATTGAACTAACTCAAACACAAATTATAAAACATTCCTAACAGTGGGGCGATATGCAATGACATGCATTCCCGCCTAAATATGTCAGGGATGACTTACCACATTTTCACGCTTAATTGCTCACAAGGGGTATATAACTACACCGCTTGTCCACTTTTATTCAGTCTTTATTAATAAGAAGTGTCAGCAAGATGTTCTCTGTAAGTGTTGGTGCTGTTGTTCCATTGTTTTCCATATTGCCTGTGGGAGTATTGGTTATTATTTTGAGGTAAGCATTTTCCAAGAGTTACTATTCGTATTTTTTAATTTTTAGTATAAAATATTATTATGATATCTAAAACTCTTCTTAATCTTTACAGGTATTTGGATCCTCCTTCCTTGTTTAATGCTGCTCGTGCCTGGAAACCGATGACGACTGTTTACCGAAACGATGAGGTTCTAAGCAGTACGATCAGGGAATATGTCAAATCAGAACTGAGGAAGAAACCTGTCCAGAACGAACCACTGTATCGCGTAACTCCACTTTTGAGACAAAGAGATCGAAAAGAGTTTAAAATACTGCGAATAAGATTGTATCGTGTAATATTGGAAGAAGAAAGGAAAAGAGGCGGCGAGAAAATCAAAATTCCGAAGACTTCGATTAGATATCAGCCATACAAAAAGACGAAGGGTATTAGGATGTGAATTATTTAAAACTGTCGAAAAATAAATATTGGCTATAGTATGACAAATACTTAAAAAACAGTAAAATAAACGACTACTTTGGTTTAAAAAAATTGTCTAAACCTGCCAAAGCCTGTCCCTAGCCAGGTGGAAAAAGGGTGAGGGGACACAACGTAGTTGATAGGTTTCTCACGAAAAAGTCCCGTGACTTCTAGATGTTGTTATAATATCAATTGAACTAACTCAAACACAAATTATAAAACATTCCTAACAGTGGGGCGATATGCAATGACATGCATTCCCGCCTAAATATGTCAGGGATGACTTACCGCATTTTCACGCTTAATTGCTCACAAGGGGTATATAACTACACCGCTTGTCCACTTTTATTCAGTCTTTATTAATAAGAAGTGTCAGCAAGATGTTCTCTGTAAGTGTTGGTGCTGTTGTTCCACTGTTTTCCATATTGCCAGTGGGAGTATTGGTTATTATTTTGAGGTAAGCATTTTCCAAGAGTTACTATTCGTATTTTTTAATTTTTAGTATAAATTATTATTATGATATCTAAAACTCTTCTTAATCTATACAGGTATTTGGATCCTCCTTCCTTGTTTAATGCTGCTCGTGCCTGGAAACCGATGACGACTGTTTGCCGAAACTATGAGGTTCTAAGCAGTACGATCCGGGAATATGTCAAATCAGAACTGAGGAAGAAACCTGTCCAGAACGAACCACTGTATCGCGTAACTCCACTTTTGAGACAAAGAGATCGAAAAGAGTTTAAAATACTGCGAATAAGATTGTATCGTGTAATATTGGAAGAAGAAAGGAAAAGAGGCGGCGAGAAAATCAAAATTCCGAAGACTTCGATTAGATATCAGCCATACAAAAAGACGAAGGGGATTAGGATGTGAATTATTTAAAACTGTCGAAAAATAAATATTGACTAAAGTTTTCTAAA
Organism: Agrypnus murinus; assembly: GCA_929113105.1. Classification (NCBI taxonomy): domain Eukaryota; kingdom Metazoa; phylum Arthropoda; class Insecta; order Coleoptera; family Elateridae; genus Agrypnus; species Agrypnus murinus. Next base: position 117,010,049 of record OV816024.1, read on the forward strand.
ACGGTTTTAAAAATAGTGTGACAAATACTTAAAAAAACAGTAAAATAAACGACTACTTTGGTTTAAAGAAATTGTCTAAACCTGCCAAAGCCTGTCCCTATCCAGGTGGAAAAAGGGTGAGGGGACACAACGTAGTTGATAGGTTTCTCACGAAAAAGTCCCGTGACTTCTAGATGTTGTTATAATATCAATTGAACTAACTCAAACACAAATTATAAAACATTCCTAACAGTGGGGCGATATGCAATGACATGCATTCCCGCCTAAATATGTCAGGGATGACTTACCACATTTTCACGCTTAATTGCTCACAAGGGGTATATAACTACACCGCTTGTCCACTTTTATTCAGTCTTTATTAATAAGAAGTGTCAGCAAGATGTTCTCTGTAAGTGTTGGTGCTGTTGTTCCATTGTTTTCCATATTGCCAGTGGGAGTATTGGTTATTATTTTGAGGTAAGCATTTTCCAAGAGTTACTATTCGTATTTTTTAATTTTTAGTATAAATTATTATTATGATATCTAAAACTCTTCTTAATCTTTACAGGTATTTGGATCCTCGTTCCTTGTTTAATGCTGCTCGTGCCTGGAAACCGATGACGACTGTTTGCCGAAACGATGAGGTTCTAAGCAGTACGATCCGGGAATATGTCAAATCAGAACTGAGGAAGAAACCTGTCCAGAACGAACCACTGTATCGCGTAACTCCACTTTTGAGACAAAGAGATCGAAAAGAGTTTAAAATACCGCGAATAAGATTGTATCGTGTAATATTGGAAGAAGAAAGGAAAAGAGGCGGCGAGAAGATCAAAATTCCGAAGACTTCGAGTAGATATCAGCCATACAAAAAGACGAAGGGGACTAGGATGTGAATTATTTAAAACTGTCGAAAAATAAATATTGACTAAAGTTTTACAAACCGATGACGACTGTTTGCCGAAACGATGAGGTTCTAAGCAGTACGATCCGGGAATATGTCAAATCTGAACTGAGGAAGAAACCTGTCCAGAACGAACCACTGTATCGGGTAACTCCACTTTTGAGACAAAGAGATCGAAGAGAGCTTAAAATACCGCGAATAAGATTGTATCGTGTAATATTGGAAGAAGAAAGGAAAAGAGGCGGCGAGAAGATCAAAATTCCGAAGACTTCGATTAGATATCAGCCATACAAAAAGACGAAGGGGATTAGGATGTGAATTATTTAAAACTGTCGAAAAATAAATATTGACTAAAGTTTTCTAAAACGGTTTTAAAAATAGTGTGACAAATACTTAAAAAAACAGTAAAATAAACGACTACTTTGGTTTAAAGAAATTGTCTAAACCTGCCAAAGCCTGTCCCTAGCCAGGTGGAAAAAGGGTGAGGGGACACAACGTAGTTGATAGGTTTCTCACGAAAAAGTCCCGTGACTTCTAGATGTTGTTATAATATCAATTGAACTAACTCAAACACAAATTATAAAACATTCCTAACAGTGGGGCGATATGCAATGACATGTATTCCCGCCTAAATATGTCAGGGATGACTTACCACATTTTCACGCTTAATTGCTCACAAGGGGTATATAACTACACCGCTTGTCCACTTTTATTCAGTCTTTATTAATAAGAAGTGTCAGCAAGATGTTCTCTGTAAGTGTTGGTGCTGTTGTTCCATTGTTTTCCATATTGCCAGTGGGAGTATTGGTTATTATTTTGAGGTAAGCATTTTCCAAGAGTTACTATTCGTATTTTTTAATTTTTAGTATAAATTATTATTATGATATCTAGAACTCTTCTTAATCTTTACAGGTATTTGGATCCTCGTTCCTTGTTTAATGCTGCTCGTGCCTGGAAACCGATGACGACTGTTTGCCGAAACGATGAGGTTCTAAGCAGTACGATCCGGGAATATGTCAAATCAGAACTGAGGAAGAAACCTGTCCAGAACCAACCACTGTATCGCGTAACTCCACTTTTGAGACAAAGAGATCGAAAAGAGTTTAAAATACCGCGAATAAGATTGTATCGTGTAATATTGGAAGAAGAAAGGAAAAGAGGCGGCGAGAAGATCAAAATTCCGAAGACTTCGATTAGATATCAGCCATACAAAAAGACGAAGGGGATTAGGATGTGAATTATTTAAAACTGTCGAAAAATAAATATTGACTAAAGTTTTCTAAAACGGTTTTAAAAATAGTGTGACAAATACTTAAAAAAACAGTAAAATAAACGACTACTTTGGTTTAAAGAAATTGTCTAAACCTGCCAAAGCCTGTGCCTAGCCAGGTGGAAAAAAGGTGAGGGGGCACAACGTAGTTGATAGGTTTCTCACGAAAAAGTCCCGTGACTTCTAGATGTTGTTATTGATGTCATTCCCGCCTAAATATGTCAGGGATGACTTACCACATTTTCACGCTTAATTGCTCACAAGGGGTATATAACTACACCGCTTGTCCACTTTTATTCAGTCTTTATTAATAAGAAGTGTCAGCAAGATGTTCTCTGTAAGTGTTGGTGCTGTTGTTCCATTGTTTTCCATATTGCCAGTGGGAGTATTGGTTATTATTTTGAGGTAAGCATTTTCCAAGAGTTACTATTCGTATTTTTTAATTTTTAGTATAAATTATTATTATGATATCTAAAACTCTTCTTAATCTTTACAGGTATTTGGATCCTCGTTCCTTGTTTAATGCTGCTCGTGCCTGGAAACCGATGACGACTGTTTGCCGAAACGATGAGGTTCTAAGCAGTACGATCCGGGAATATGTCAAATCAGAACTGAGGAAGAAACCTGTCCAGAACGAACCACTGTATCGCGTAACTCCACTTTTGAGACAAAGAGATCGAAAAGAGTTTAAAATACCGCGAATAAGATTGTATCGTGTAATATTGGAAGAAGAAAGGAAAAGAGGCGGCGAGAAGATCAAAATTCCGAAGACTTCGAGTAGATATCAGCCATACAAAAAGACGAAGGGGACTAGGATGTGAATTATTTAAAACTGTCGAAAAATAAATATTGACTAAAGTTTTACAAACCGATGACGACTGTTTGCCGAAACGATGAGGTTCTAAGCAGTACGATCCGGGAATATGTCAAATCTGAACTGAGGAAGAAACCTGTCCAGAACGAACCACTGTATCGGGTAACTCCACTTTTGAGACAAAGAGATCGAAGAGAGCTTAAAATACCGCGAATAAGATTGTATCGTGTAATATTGGAAGAAGAAAGGAAAAGAGGCGGCGAGAAGATCAAAATTCCGAAGACTTCGATTAGATATCAGCCATACAAAAAGACGAAGGGGATTAGGATGTGAATTATTTAAAACTGTCGAAAAATAAATATTGACTAAAGTTTTCTAAAACGGTTTTAAAAATAGTGTGACAAATACTTAAAAAAACAGTAAAATAAACGACTACTTTGGTTTAAAGAAATTGTCTAAACCTGCCAAAGCCTGTCCCTAGCCAGGTGGAAAAAGGGTGAGGGGACACAACGTAGTTGATAGGTTTCTCACGAAAAAGTCCCGTGACTTCTAGATGTTGTTATAATATCAATTGAACTAACTCAAACACAAATTATAAAACATTCCTAACAGTGGGGCGATATGCAATGACATGTATTCCCGCCTAAATATGTCAGGGATGACTTACCACATTTTCACGCTTAATTGCTCACAAGGGGTATATAACTACACCGCTTGTCCACTTTTATTCAGTCTTTATTAATAAGAAGTGTCAGCAAGATGTTCTCTGTAAGTGTTGGTGCTGTTGTTCCATTGTTTTCCATATTGCCAGTGGGAGTATTGGTTATTATTTTGAGGTAAGCATTTTCCAAGAGTTACTATTCGTATTTTTTAATTTTTAGTATAAATTATTATTATGATATCTAGAACTCTTCTTAATCTTTACAGGTATTTGGATCCTCGTTCCTTGTTTAATGCTGCTCGTGCCTGGAAACCGATGACGACTGTTTGCCGAAACGATGAGGTTCTAAGCAGTACGATCCGGGAATATGTCAAATCAGAACTGAGGAAGAAACCTGTCCAGAACCAACCACTGTATCGCGTAACTCCACTTTTGAGACAAAGAGATCGAAAAGAGTTTAAAATACCGCGAATAAGATTGTATCGTGTAATATTGGAAGAAGAAAGGAAAAGAGGCGGCGAGAAGATCAAAATTCCGAAGACTTCGATTAGATATCAGCCATACAAAAAGACGAAGGGGATTAGGATGTGAATTATTTAAAACTGTCGAAAAATAAATATTGACTAAAGTTTTCTAAAACGGTTTTAAAAATAGTGTGACAAATACTTAAAAAAACAGTAAAATAAACGACTACTTTGGTTTAAAGAAATTGTCTAAACCTGCCAAAGCCTGTGCCTAGCCAGGTGGAAAAAAGGTGAGGGGGCACAACGTAGTTGATAGGTTTCTCACGAAAAAGTCCCGTGACTTCTAGATGTTGTTATTGATGTCATTCCCGCCTAAATATGTCAGGGATGACTTACCACATTTTCACGCTTAATTGCTCACAAGGGGTATATAACTACACCGCTTGTCCACTTTTATTCAGTCTTTATTAATAAGAAGTGTCAGCAAGATGTTCTCTGTAAGTGTTGGTGCTGTTGTTCCATTGTTTTCCATATTGCCAGTGGGAGTATTGGTTATTATTTTGAGGTAAGCATTTTCCAAGAGTTACTATTCGTATTTTTTAATTTTTAGTATAAATTATTATTATGATATCTAAAACTCTTCTTAATCTTTACAGGTATTTGGATCCTCGTTCCTTGTTTAATGCTGCTCGTGCCTGGAAACCGATGACGACTGTTTGCCGAAACGATGAGGTTCTAAGCAGTACGATCCGGGAATATGTCAAATCAGAACTGAGGAAGAAACCTGTCCAGAACGAACCACTGTATCGCGTAACTCCACTTTTGAGACAAAGAGATCGAAAAGAGTTTAAAATACCGCGAATAAGATTGTATCGTGTAATATTGGAAGAAGAAAGGAAAAGAGGCGGCGAGAAGATCAAAATTCCGAAGACTTCGAGTAGATATCAGCCATACAAAAAGACGAAGGGGACTAGGATGTGAATTATTTAAAACTGTCGAAAAATAAATATTGACTAAAGTTTTACAAACCGATGACGACTGTTTGCCGAAACGATGAGGTTCTAAGCAGTACGATCCGGGAATATGTCAAATCTGAACTGAGGAAGAAACCTGTCCAGAACGAACCACTGTATCGGGTAACTCCACTTTTGAGACAAAGAGATCGAAGAGAGCTTAAAATACCGCGAATAAGATTGTATCGTGTAATATTGGAAGAAGAAAGGAAAAGAGGCGGCGAGAAGATCAAAATTCCGAAGACTTCGATTAGATATCAGCCATACAAAAAGACGAAGGGGATTAGGATGTGAATTATTTAAAACTGTCGAAAAATAAATATTGACTAAAGTTTTCTAAAACGGTTTTAAAAATAGTGTGACAAATACTTAAAAAAACAGTAAAATAAACGACTACTTTGGTTTAAAGAAATTGTCTAAACCTGCCAAAGCCTGTCCCTAGCCAGGTGGAAAAAGGGTGAGGGGACACAACGTAGTTGATAGGTTTCTCACGAAAAAGTCCCGTGACTTCTAGATGTTGTTATAATATCAATTGAACTAACTCAAACACAAATTATAAAACATTCCTAACAGTGGGGCGATATGCAATGACATGTATTCCCGCCTAAATATGTCAGGGATGACTTACCACATTTTCACGCTTAATTGCTCACAAGGGGTATATAACTACACCGCTTGTCCACTTTTATTCAGTCTTTATTAATAAGAAGTGTCAGCAAGATGTTCTCTGTAAGTGTTGGTGCTGTTGTTCCATTGTTTTCCATATTGCCAGTGGGAGTATTGGTTATTATTTTGAGGTAAGCATTTTCCAAGAGTTACTATTCGTATTTTTTAATTTTTAGTATAAATTATTATTATGATATCTAGAACTCTTCTTAATCTTTACAGGTATTTGGATCCTCGTTCCTTGTTTAATGCTGCTCGTGCCTGGAAACCGATGACGACTGTTTGCCGAAACGATGAGGTTCTAAGCAGTACGATCCGGGAATATGTCAAATCAGAACTGAGGAAGAAACCTGTCCAGAACCAACCACTGTATCGCGTAACTCCACTTTTGAGACAAAGAGATCGAAAAGAGTTTAAAATACCGCGAATAAGATTGTATCGTGTAATATTGGAAGAAGAAAGGAAAAGAGGCGGCGAGAAGATCAAAATTCCGAAGACTTCGATTAGATATCAGCCATACAAAAAGACGAAGGGGATTAGGATGTGAATTATTTAAAACTGTCGAAAAATAAATATTGACTAAAGTTTTCTAAAACGGTTTTAAAAATAGTGTGACAAATACTTAAAAAAACAGTAAAATAAACGACTACTTTGGTTTAAAGAAATTGTCTAAACCTGCCAAAGCCTGTGCCTAGCCAGGTGGAAAAAAGGTGAGGGGGCACAACGTAGTTGATAGGTTTCTCACGAAAAAGTCCCGTGACTTCTAGATGTTGTTATTGATGTCATTCCCGCCTAAATATGTCAGGGATGACTTACCACATTTTCACGCTTAATTGCTCACAAGGGGTATATAACTACACCGCTTGTCCACTTTTATTCAGTCTTTATTAATAAGAAGTGTCAGCAAGATGTTCTCTGTAAGTGTTGGTGCTGTTGTTCCATTGTTTTCCATATTGCCTGTGGGAGTATTGGTTATTATTTTGAGGTAAGCATTTTCCAAGAGTTACTATTCGTATTTTTTAATTTTTAGTATAAATTATTATTATGATATCTAGAACTCTTCTTAATCTTTACAGGTATTTGGATTCTCCTTCCTTGTTTAATGCTGCTCGTGCCTGGAAACCGATGACGACTGTTTGCCGAAACGATGAGGTTCTAAGCAGTACGATCCGGGAATATGTCAAATCAGAACTGAGGAAGAAACCTGTCCAGAACGAACCACTGTATCGCGTAACTCCACTTTTGAGACAAAGAAATCGAAAAGAGTTTAAAATACCGCGAATAAGATTGTATCGTGTAATATTGGAAGAAGAAAGGAAAAGAGGCGGCGAGAAGATCAAAATTCCGAAGACTTCGATTAGATATCAGCCATACAAAAAGACGAAGGGGATTAGGATGTGAATTATTTAAAACTGTCGAAAAATAAATATTGACTAAAGTTTTCTAAAACGGTTTTAAAAATAGTGTGACAAATACTTAAAAAAACAGTAAAATAAACGACTACTTTGGTTTAAAGAAATTGTCTAAACCTGACAAAGCCTGTGCCTAGCCAGGTGGAAAAAAGGTGAGGGGACACAACGTAGTTGATAGGTTTCTCACGAAAAAGTCCCGTGACTTCTAGATGTTGTTATAATATCAATTGAACTAACTCAAACACAAATTATAAAACATTCCTAACAGTGGGGCGATATGCAATGACATGCATTCCCGCCTAAATATGTCAGGGATGACTTACCACATTTTCACGCTTAATTGCTCAAAAGGGGTATATAACTACACCGCTTGTCCACTTTTATTCAGTCTTTATTAATAAGAAGTGTTAGCAAGATGTTCTCTGTAAGTGTTGGTGCTGTTGTTCCATTGTTTTCCATATTGCCTGTGGGAGTATTGGTTATTATTTTGAGGTAAGCATTTTCCAAGAGTTACTATTCGTATTTTTTAATTTTTAGTATAAATTATTATTATGATATCTAAAACTCTTCTTAATCTTTACAGGTATTTGGATCCTCCTTCCTTGTTTAATGCTGCTCGTGCCTGGAAACCGATGACGACTGTTTGCCGAAACGATGAGGTTCTAAGCAGTACGATCCGGGAATATGTCAAATCAGAACTGAGGAAGAAACCTGTCCAGAACGAACCACTGTATCGCGTAACTCCACTTTTGAGACAAAGAGATCGAAAAGAGTTTAAAATACCGCGAATAAGATTGTATCGTGTAATATTGGAAGAAGAAAGGAAAAGAGGCGGCGAGAAGATCAAAATTCCGAAGACTTCGAGTAGATATCAGCCATACAAAAAGACGAAGGGGACTAGGATGTGAATTATTTAAAACTGTCGAAAAATAAATATTGACTAAAGTTTTACAAACCGATGACGACTGTTTGCCGAAACGATGAGGTTCTAAGCAGTACGATCCGGGAATATGTCAAATCTGAACTGAGGAAGAAACCTGTCCAGAACGAACCACTGTATCGGGTAACTCCACTTTTGAGACAAAGAGATCGAAGAGAGTTTAAAATACCGCGAATAAGATTGTATCGTGTAATATTGGAAGAAGAAAGGAAAAGAGGCGGCGAGAAGATCAAAATTCCGAAGACTACGATTAGATATCAGCCATACAAAAAGACGAAGGGGATTAGGATGTGAATTATTTAAAACTGTCGAAAAATAAATATTGACTAAAGTTTTCTAAAACGGTTTTAAAAATAGTGTGACAAATACTTAAAAAAACAGTAAAATAAACGACTACTTTGGTTTAAAGAAATTGTCTAAACCTGCCAAAGCCTGTCCCTAGCCAGGTGGAAAAAGGGTGAGGGGACACAACGTAGTTGATAGGTTTCTCACGAAAAAGTCCCGTGACTTCTAGATGTTGTTATAATATCAATTTAACTAACTCAAACACAAATTATAAAACATTCCTAACAGTGGGGCGATATGCAATGACATGCATTCCCGCCTAAATATGTCAGGGATGACTTACCACATTTTCACGCTTAATTGCTCACAAGGGGTATATAACTACACCGCTTGTCCACTTTTATTCAGTCTTTATTAATAAGAAGTGTCGGCAAGATGTTCTCTGTAAGTGTTGGTGCTGTTGTTCCATTGTTTTCCATATTGCCAGTGGGAGTATTGGTTATTATTTTGAGGTAAGCATTTTCCAAGAGTTACTATTCGTATTTTTTAATTTTTAGTATAAATTATTATTATGATATCTAGAACTCTTCTTAATCTTTACAGGTATTTGGATCCTCGTTCCTTGTTTAATGCTGCTCGTGCCTGGAAACCGATGACGACTGTTTGCCGAAACGATGAGGTTCTAAGCAGTACGATCCGGGAATATGTCAAATCAGAACTGAGGAAGAAACCTGTCCAGAACGAACCACTGTATCGCGTAACTCCACTTTTGAGACAAAGAGTTCGAAAAGAGTTTAAAATACCGCGAATAAGATTGTATCGTGTAATATTGGAAGAAGAAAGGAAGAGAGGCGGCGAGAAGATCAAAATTCTGAAGACTTCGATTAGATATCAGCCATACAAAAAGACGAAGGGGATTAGGATGTGAATTATTTAAAACTGTCGAAAAATAAATATTGACTAAAGTTTTCTAAAACGGTTTTAAAAATAGTGTGACAAATACTTAAAAGAACAGTAAAATAAACGACTACTTTGGTTTAAAGAAATTGTCTAAACCTGCCAAAGCCTGTCCCTAGCCAGGTGGAAAAAGGGTGAGGGGACACAACGTAGTTGATAGGTTTCTCACGAAAAAGTCCCGTAGTAGTAAAACTAAACCACTCCGGCGGCATTTTCTTATGGGATTTAACATGGGCCCAAAAAATCTATTTCACTTCCGGTCTGAGCTCGACCGATGACGTCATGAACTTTGTAACGAACTTTTACAATTTGAAACAGGATGTAGCATCCGGTCCCAAGCATCAGGTCCAGTCCAAAAACAGGAAACGACATCCGGCCCAAAATTTAACTAACTTTTACATCCGCTCCAAAATTTTACATCGGACCATTTGTAACGGTCTTTTACATCCGCTCCAAAATTTTACATCGGACCATTTGTAACGGTCTTTTACATCCGCTCCAACATTTTAACACATGAACTCAGGGTACACGCCCCGCCGAGAGAACTCAGGTAGATTTAGTATAAAAAAGACGAGACAGGAAATACATCAGTTCATCACCAAGAATCATTAAAGCAACATCTCAAAGTTCAGCAAAGCTCTATAAGTAAGTATGATTTTTAAGATGTTTTAATTTTTATTATAATTTTTATTTATTTCGATTCTAATATGTTTAAAATTTTTAATATGTTTTAATATTTTTTATTTCGATTTTCAGTGAGTCAACATGATATGAGTGAGTTCCTGATAAAAAGATTCGTCGACCAACCCAACGATAACGCGGTAGATAAATTTCCATCAGTGAAAAAACGAAAATACGAGCCGAAAGAAGTTCCGCAAGATCTGCAACTGATTTCCCAAAGAAGTTTTTGGCTAAACAAATCGAGAACGAAGTACATTGCTGTAGGGTACAGCTCATCCGAGTCATTTACCTCAGTTGTTAAAATTGGGGGTGATAGACAATCCATAACCTTCCTACCTGAAGAGTTTGGGGGATTGATCGCATACAAACAGCAGATATCAGCATATTTTACGAAGCCTGAAGATACAGCGCCTGAATACTTTAAAGGGTGTGAGATACTATTTACATCATTCAATTCAACGCCAGTAATTAAAATTACTAAAGGCCAGAGAAGCATCACCTTAGGTGAACGCTCTTTTGAATATCTTTGGGAAGTCCAGAGCATAATCTCGGGGCATTTAGAACTGTTGAAAACATCAGGATTTTACACCTATTACAAGAATATACTGATAGCTGCAGTCCAAATTCCGGGAGAATTCCTTAACAACATCCGGATCTTGATTTCTGATACAGTAAGATCCCATAATACTGTTAGTGTGCTTGAGGTATTGCATTTATATCCTGAACAGATTGTTCAAGATCTTCAAAAACATTTGTAAATATGTGTAATTTGGGTATATGCATTCTATGCACTTATCAAATTCGATTAAACGCTTTTCTAATCGAACTAGAACGTTTAAAGTATGATATCAAAATGTACAAGGGGAAACAAAATATGATAAATTTATTCAAGCATTTTAGTATTAAGAAATAATGTATCTCTTATATCAATAAAAGAATAATCTAAACACATTTTATTATTATCTCACTGAGGATATCAACTTCCTATAGAAGAATGTTTTATCTCATTCAGAAAAAAAACTTTTAAAATTGAAAGATAATTAACTTTTGACTAAAAAGGAAGATTGCGGTTTTGAGAGTTGAAATAAAACTTGATTCAAATCGGTTATCAACGGCTTCTGTCTTATAATGAATTATTAAAATTGATCGTTTATATTATTTATATTAAAAAAGGTAAATTTCAATTAATGAAAAGGCAGCCTGCGGTTATAAGTCTTAAAAGGTCGTTTTATATGATTAAAAAATTCATGAAGCCGGAAGCTCTTATCATCATTAACATAGAAACATAAGATAGACAAATTGAATAATTTATTCAGAAACAAATTATTAATACGAATTATTAAGGGAAGACGGGCACTATAGTTATTACATAATCGAATAAAAACCGTTTATCAATTTCCTAAATTTTACACCTATAAAGCATCGTATAATTACCAGCATAAGTTTGACGAAAGTCGAAAATTATTTCTATATATCGCATTTGATTTCTCATACTTCTTATTACTTAGGATGTTTGTTTTCTAAGAAATCGCCTGAGGTATCGCCTAGATAGCTAGACAGATTCGCATTTACTCATACAGATAGGGATTGCAATATACCGAAAGAATTTAAAAATCAATGAGTGTTTTCAACTTGAGGTTTCCTATGTAGTATAATTTCATATAAATGAGAGAAAAGGTCGTTTAAATTAAATCAGTTTATAATATTATTAAAGCTAGTTTTACGAAATGTCCTACAGATCATACTTTCCACGTATAGCTCAACAGTTAAACTGCTTAGCCTAAGGAAGCATAGATTAGCAGATTTTTTATGTATAACTTCCGACAAAAGATAGGTATTAAAAGGTTTTAATGACAAAACTAGTTTTCAAGTAAGATTAGTTAAACAATATATGTTAAAAAATCTCTTTATTTTAATTCAATACACTTTATATTCAAAACATCTTTAAGATTATTTATTATTTCATGAGGTGAAGCGAAGGACGGAAATAATCCTGAGTGTTTCAATTCGTTTATTATTTCAATAGCTATAGGGTATGTATACAGACTATCCTTCAAAATACCATAATAAAACCGAAGCCGGGCTATTAGGCCGCGCACAATCATCCAATTTATTTCAGGCTCTTCATCACTTAAATAGTCGCTAAACGTACTCCAATCATCATCATAACAAGGAGCTACAATCTCATTGACCTCATATTCTATAGGGGAATTCACAGTATGTTTATTGCTTTCTTTGTCATGCTTCGTTCATATGCCTTTTATAGCTATCGAGACGAGAGAATCTCTTAGAACATTTAAAACATTGAGCTTTATACCCATAATGAATATGACGTCTAAAATCAGATTGTCGAATACTCTTACTGCATACATCACAGACACGGCTCTTCATCTTTAAAGAAATAAATGAGGTGATGCTACTACCTCTATTTATACCTACATCTATATAGCGTCACACAGCTGCATGTTACCGCCACACAACTCCATATTACAGCCACACAGTTACACATTACAGCCACACAGTCATATATTACAGCCACACAGCCACATATTACTGCCACACAGCTACATATTACAACCACATATTACCGCCACACAGCCACACATTACAGCCACACAGCCACATATTGTAGCCATACATCCACATATTACCTCCACACCGCCACATATTACAGCCACACAGCCTTATGTTGACGCCACTAGGTCCTCCTATTATCGTTGAGGATCCAGAAGACCGTTTAGTGCCAATAGAAATGAATATAAAACACATACCTATACATTTACCTCAAAGTTACATAAATATCATCGTTATTTAAAGATTATATATACTGTTGAATTATAAGGTTAAGAAAAAGGATCATTGAATGACCTCAAAATCAAATATCAATACACCACTGATTTTCTTAAACCTCAGATAAATCTAAGCCAGTAGCTCCAAATTCTCTATTTCCTAAATGTATAGCAGATACAGCCTTTTATTCATGATCAGCATAGCATCAACATTCTATACCAAACAAATATCTGTAGGGTTAGGAGATATTGCTATAATAGCAGCTGTAGTATGCCGCAGATTATCACGACTTCAACATATTTAGGAATATACATAGGATATCCATATTTTCTTTTTCTTAAAGGTATAGACCAAACCTATTGATAGTATAGCAGATTTACCTTTTTATTTATGATCAGCGTAGCATCAAAATCCTTTACCAAGCAAATATCTATAGGGGTAGGAGATATTGCTATAATAGCAGCTGTAGTATGCCTCAGATTATCATGACTTCAACATATTTAGAAATATACATAGGATATCCATATTTTCTTTTTCCTAAAGGTATAGACCAAACCTATTGATAGTATAGCAGATTTACCTTTTTATTTATGATCAGCTTAGCATCAAAATCCTTTACCAAGCAAATATCTATAGGGGTAGGAGATATTGCTATAATAGCAGCTGTAGTGTGCCTCAGATTATCATGACTTCAACATATTTAGAAATATACATAGGATATCCATATTTTCTTTTTCCTAAAGGTATAGACCAAACCTATTGATAGTATAGCAGATTTACCTTTTTATTTATGATCAGCATAGCATCAAAATCCTTTACCAAGCAAATATCTATAGGGTTAGGAGATGTTGCTATAACAGCATCTGTAGTATGCTGTAGATTATCATGATTTCAATATATTTCCTAGGTAAAGGATCGTACTGATTCAAGAACTCTTCGCCTACATCGGTATCTAATATGAATGCATCGTCATCTTCTTGTATTTCCGGAAGACTCTCCCATTCCTGAGTATATTGAGGAAGCTCGGTCTCTGTAGCAACATCGGCATGCTTGATAGGTTCAGTCTGCATATGTTTTTTATGTACAGGCGCCGTTTCGGTATGCATATGCCGTACAGATCTCTTCTCAGTGATTTGCTTCAGCGGGGTCACTATCGGTTTGTAAAGGTCCTCAAGAAGGCGCTCGGTATCCTGCTTACCCTGTTTAAGTTCCTTATACTTTCTCTTAATGTCTTTGCGGACTTTAATGAGATGCTGCTTGATTATCTTAGACTTTTTATCCATGATGATAGGTACTTTCAGACAGACAGACAGACAGACAGCTTTAGACAGCTCCTGTACAGCTTTATACAGCCCCTGTACAGCTTTATACAACTCCTGTACAGCTCCGATACAGCTTTTAGACAGACAGGCTATACACGGGCTAGACAACTTTTAGGCAGGTGCGGCTTTATTTTCTTATGCAAACTAACTTAGGTTGAAAAAACTATACCACTTCCGGTCTAGCCAATGAAACAGGTTCTCTGACACCTCATCTAAGGAGCACCTATTACAGATAAACATTGAGTACCCCAACACCTCCACAATTTGCACAAAGACATATCCCCGCTGCCCGACTCAAAAGAAAAGGAGTTGATGATCGCATTGTACAACAAAGAGCGATACGTCATCCACTATAGGACTCTCAAACAGCCAATTAAACAAAGTCTCATACTGACTAAGGTGTTACAATTGTTAATAGTAGGGCAAGAGCTATTTTACTTCCAGATGAAGATTTGTAGAGGTTAACACACACCCAGCTGAGAGCACATAGGTAAATTCAGAATAAAAAGGTGACGCATAGTACATATGTTTCAGTTCCGAAAAAACTATATCACTTCCGGTCTAGACGGTCAATAACCGTGAGGTCTCTGACACTTCATCTAAGGAGCACCTGATAGAGATAAACATTGAGTACCCCAAGACCTACACAATTTACACAAAGACATAACCCCGCTGCCCACTTACATCACCGCTCCAGGCTCAAAGAAAAGGAGTTGATGATCGCATTATACAACAAAGAGCATACGTCATCCACTATAGGACTCTCAAACAGACGCTTAAACAAAGTCTCATGAGGACTAAGGTGTTACAATTGTTAATAGTAGGGCAAGAGCAATTTTACTTCCAGGTGAAGATTTGTAGCGGTTAACACACACACACCACCGAGATAACTCAGGTAGATTTAGAATAAAAAGGCGGTGCATAGTACAGATGTTTAATAGTTACATGATTAGTATATGTGTTTAAGAGAAAAAAAACTGACAGAGCATCATCAATATTTCACACCATATCATTATCATCATTAAACGAGATCGACGATGAATTCATATTCAACGATGTCGAATACAGTCTAAATGAGTTAGAATTATATCAGGAATTTCAGTGTTGTATCTTAAATGTAGGCCACACGCCGATTTCAGCGCTTCTATGCTATTAGCAGGAACTATTACTACCTTATGGGGAAGTGTTATTAGATTCAAGACAATACACAACAACATCGGTTCAAATACAGAGAAGTGACAGCGAAGAACATGTGTTCAATGCGTATAATCAACTTTTGCAGGATATTGAAACGATAAATAGACGTTTAGGAGTGAATTATATCACATTTGTAAAATGTATTCATATATAAGTAGTATTATTTTTTACGCTAGAGCAATTTTTACTAAATATTTACCGGTACTATTATAAATTAAGATTAAACGTAATTATCTTTTTTATTATTAAAAATGTTAATCTATAATTCATGAAGTAATTTTTTAAATGCCACAAGACTTATCTTAAGGAAGTCTACGGTTTTATCATTCGAGTTGTAAAGATGTCATCATATTCTATCGATTTCACTACATTATAAATAAAACATTAGTAAGTTTTAAAAAGTATGTTCAAGCCCATTTATAAAACAAAAGAAAAAACATATTAAAATTATTAATACAAATTATTAAGATAAGCTATTAAAAATAGATAAGACGAACATTATTAAAACTAAACCCCAAGCTGTTTCTTAACAATACTAATTTTAGAAAAATAATCAAATTTGTTCAATTCATAAAGGATATACTCTTTTATTGATTTACAGAATTAAAGGTATGTAAGCAATATCTATATATCATACGTATGATTAGGATCATGATTATCATACGTGAGCTCTTTTTAAGTATGATTATTTCAGCATATCATATTCACTTTCTCTGGTGATAAGTTATCGGACTAACTTTCTTAGTTCACCTGAGGTATCACCTAGATAGACCACTTAAGATAGATTCCCCGTCATTTGTACAGATAGGGATTGCAGTAGGTATTGCGCCCCTTGAGCGTGGGAAAATTTTGATGACCGTGGGAACCTAATTAGCATAATTAATTGCTCTAATTAAATTGATTGCTCTAATTAATATGCAAATGAGGCGCGAATTAAATTTATTGCTCTAATTAATATGCAAATGAGGCGCGAATTAAATTTTTGCTCTAATTAATATTCAAATGAGGCGCGAATTAAATTTATTGCTCTAATTAATATGCAAATGAGGCGTGAATTAAATTGATTGATCTAATTAATATGCAGGCGTGTATTTATTGCTCTAATAAAATGATCGAATTAAATTATTTGATCTAATTGCAGGCAATAATTTATTGCTCTAATTAATATGTAGGGACGGCCATTTTGGAACTTTATCATTCGCAGTCTCCTCTCTCTCTCTCCTGTTAGAGGACGCATGAAAGAGCCCTCTCTCTCTCGCTCCTATTAGAGGACGCATTAAAGAGCTCTCTCTCTCTCTCCTATTAGAGGACGCATTAAAGAGCTCTCTCTTTCTCTCTCTCTCTCTCTCTCTCTCTCTCTCTCTCTCGCTCTCCTATTAGAGGACGCATTAAAGAGCCCTCTCTCCTATTAGAGAATGCTTTCTCTCTCTCCAGCGCACACACACCCTGTACTCTTTCCACTACCTTTTCTAGAAGAACGTGAATTAAATTGATTGATCTAATTAATATGCAGACGCGAATTTATTGCTCTAATTAAATGATCGAATTAAATTATTTGATCTAATTGCAAGCAATAATTTATTGCTCTAATTAATATGCAGGGACGGCCATTTTGGAACTTTATCATTCGCAGTCTCCTCTCTCTCTCTCTCTCTCTCTCCTATTAGAGGACGCTTTCTCTCTACAGCGCACACACTGTACTCTTTCCACTACCTTTTCTAGAAGAAATAATAAAAGCATATAGGAATTAAAAATTATGTTTATTAATATATATATATATATATATATATATTGTTATGACTACATTTAATTTATAATAAAAAAAAATGATGATAGAATGCTGGTGATGATACTAGTAAATGAAACATCAATGTTTATACATATTATTTATTTTTTGCTGTATATTTAATAGACAATTTTAACATGTTATCTGTTAAATTATTCACAACACAGTATGAGTCGAGATCGTCTCGTAACATTTGTAAATTTTTTAAATATTTTTGTAATCTATTTCTAAGGAGGTTTATTTGTGCCAAGGTACGACGGTGCAGACGTTGTAGTCGTCGTCGTTGACGTCTCCGACTACTGCTGCTGGTGTTGATATGATTACCTTTAGCTCTTGCTGCTGCTGATACGTTTGACGCGTGATCTGCAAGGTCCTGATCTAAACGGCAACATACACACAAATTATATTAGCATATATATATATATATATATATATATATATATATATATATATATATATATATATATATATATATATATATATATATATATATATATATATATATATATATATATATCTGAAGTAATAAAACTCCGAAGTTCTTTCTAAACAATAACAGCTTACCTATTTCCAGGGTTTCGATCATACAGGAGTTGTCGTCGTCGTCGTCGTCGTAGCAAGAATTAGAACTGCTCGTCATCATCATATTGATTACTGCTGCTGCTGCGGTAGCTGTACATGTGATGTCTGCTGCTACTAGTACAGCCTAATAACTGCTAACTTTATATAGACACGTACACCTACCTAGGTCTTGTGCGCGCATACTCAGTAACACGTATACGGTAAACAAGTTGTCGATGTTGACAAACAAGTCTTATCCTGTCGCTGACACGTCATCATCATCATCATCGGCAGGCGTAGTTGTATCAATATTAGTTCTCTCTCTCTCATACATGTATACCCGTTACATGTATACTAGGTATGAACAAACACTTTGATGTATGTATGAACGCTCTTCTAATCATGCTAGTAAATGAAACATCAATATTTATACATATTATTTATTTATTTTTGTTATACATTTAATAGGCATAGAGTAACATTATCTATATTTGACAAATTATTCACACACACACACAGTATGAGCTGAGAGTTCGTAACACTTACAAATTGTTTTTGTTGTAACCTATTTCTAAGTTTATTTACGCCAAGGTGTCCCTAGTATGACGGTGTAAACGTCGTCTGCGTTGTTGTCTCCGGCTGATGCTGATATGATAGCAGTCGTGTACGTACGGCATCGATAAACTTTTGCGGATAATGTTTTATTATTTCTAATAAAATGAACGAGTTCAATCCACCACCAGCTGCTGCTGTGTTGTCTATTAAACTGGTAGCTGAGTAGTAACCGCATAAAAGTTCGGACGTGAATAAAATTGAATCGGATGTCGGGAGCGATTTATAGGCATCTTCATGGCGTCTCAGCTGACCTTCTGTTACGTTCTCTATGTTTGCGAGGTAGAAACGCGAAAAGTCGAGGGGACGTAACGTTCGAGCATGATGATTGATCAACGGTGCTAAATGCAGTATAGACTGAAACTCGTAATCTTTTAAGGTTATAGTCCTCTGTTTATCATGTATGGCCACCCTGTTGCCGAAAAACTCGTTGTGAATAATCTCGATGTATAAATTCTCACATAGATGAAATTTCAAATGTTTATCACGATGTGTTTTGTTGCTGTTGTCGGGGTCGTCGTTGCAGCAGCAAGCATGAAAGAAATTTTTAAACATTGCCTCGACTCGTATATCATACAGCTCGAACCAGTCCCGTTCCGACAACACCAATTCACCATACTCACATATACTATTCACGCATTCGAGCTTCACTACCACGTCAAATTCTCCCTGGTCGTCGTCGTCGGGCGGAATAAGTCCTACTTGGATGTTGTGTATATGGTCGTAGTTTTCTTTTTCCCCGGGAGGTCTCGTAACATACAACGGATACTGGACAGCCCCGAGCAGTTGAACACGTACTTCATCTTTAGCTGCTGCTACTACTGGTGTATCTATGACGGTAAAGTTTGCTGATGCTGCTGCTACAGCGTCATCAGCGTAGTATAGAGGCGACTGCTGCGACAGGAACGCTAAAACAATAATAATACAATAATCGATTAATATAAGCATAAACACACACACACACACACAAAAGTCTTAAACATCTTACCTGTTTCTTCTTCTTCATTGTTCCACGCTTGACCGTCGTCGTTGTAGGTACTTGCTGTTGATGATGATGCATGATCTGCAACATCCGAACCTTCCTCATCTAAACAACAAAATAGACACAAATTAGCATACAAACTTGAAGTTTTATAAACAACAACTTACCTATTTTCAGGGGTTCGCTCTCATAGTTATCATAACAATAATAATTAGGACTGCTAGCCATCATCGTAATTGCTGCTGCTGCTGCTGCCACACACGTACTGTCTACTGCTACACGCTAACAACGGACGGCTTTATATAGTCACTTATACTTACCTAGATCCAACGCATGCTCAGTAACACGCATACGATAAACAAACAGTCATCGCTGGCAGACAAGTTTCATCCTGTCGCTGACACGTCATCATCACAGGCAGGTGTTCGTAGGTAATTACCTCATTCTCTCTCTCTCTCAGTTATAGCTATCACCTTTTTCATACCTTGGTACAGACGGGTGAGAATAGTAATAATACACATATATAGAACATTAATCTTTTTATTCTATGACATTCTTTCTCAAAAATTTTATTGAACATCAACAAAACAACAATAATTAAATAACTAAACAACTATCTGTTCTCGGGTAATCATGATAGAACATCTTTTATTCTACGATAATGTTTCTCAAAAACAGCTAGACAATAATCAAAATAACTAAACAATTATTAGGTTGAAATCGGTTCTCTCGGATAACCATGAAGACATACTCATTTTTCATGAAACGTCCTATTGAATGCTTTGTACGCTTTGTTATGCCAATTATTCTTTTCAACATTGTCTTGATCTACTACTACTACTACTACATAGTTGAAAAGAACAAAATCGCGTTTATCAGATCTATTTCATGAGTATGTTCCCCCAAGTATCCTCTTGTGATTTACATTCAATCACCCCAAGTTTCACCATCTTTTGATAATTAATTAATGTACATAAAGTATAACCAGCGCCAGCTTCACTTATTATTATAACTACACTATGCTAAAGGTGGCTATGGTAAATTAACATACCCGGCTACTACTATTATGATTGAACTGTACAATAATTATATACATCATGATAATCATTGAAAACATCGACCTTCAGCTGGTGTTGTACTTATTACTATACAAATATTTTGCTACTTAAGAGTTAGATACGGTACTACCTATACAAGTGATATACAAAAATTTACAAACATGTTAATTAGCAGTCATGACTAATATAAAATACTCGATGTTTTATTTATGTCGTTGCAGAAATAAAAACACAAGAAATAATACAATATAGAGAAAAAACAGTTATATACAATATAAGGGGATAACTGTTGTTAAAAATATTTACACGCTACAAAACTAGAAAGCTTAAAAATATGCTCATATACAACCACTAAAAGATAATAAATATATATATATATATATATATATATACACTACAAACATTACTAAGAGCATTCGAGAATGTAGAAATGCGATATTAGTAGAACCTAGTAACATCATTCGACTCGAAGTGTTTTATACCCGTAAGGCACAGAGTCGAAGTCGTCGACTCTACGTCTCTTTGTAAAATTCGCCCGATACGTCTTCGTCTCTGTCCTCGTTATAACTTGGTGTTGTTCTCCCCGTCTGATGTTACTGGATTCTATTAATATCTTTTTATTCAGATCCTCTACCAGGTCGAGCATTGACTCTAGGTTAATGTGCTGGGAGGCGTTATGGTCCAAAGTAATGCCTTTAACTTTCACCACCCTGCTGACTTTCCCGGTTGAAGGGTCATACACGATGTACCCGTAATTTTCAGGACCACCTGATACAAATTCTATAATGTACGCCCCTGGCCCGTAATCCTCGAGTTCGTTCGTGAGATCCCCCAAGAAACTGCCTGTAGGTAGATCTTCTTCTCCTAGCCTCGACACATATATTACAGAATCTATAGCGAAAAAAGGAAAAACAAATTAAGTAGTAGTTATCAAAATACACAAGAAACGTATAATTATTACCTGTATCATAGTACAACACTCTCGAACCCAGCTGCTCCAAGTAAGAATACAATTTAAGCCTTGCCTGAGTAGTGACATATGCAGCAATCACTACATTTACCGTGGATAAGGGTACAGCCGCTTCATCCTTGTGTTGCCAGTTGACTGCAATCACCTCCTGGTTACTTTCCTGAAGATGGTTAACTTCGATGCTAGGGTTGGTAAGTAGATCGAAGAATTCTTTTGGCTCCCGAATAATAGAGGTCTTTGCTTGATTTTCGCGCTGACCAAATTTTCCTGTAACAAAAACATAGTTAGTAAGCGACTATTCGCAAAGTAATTGTATAACTTACCCCAAAATGAATTTAGCATTAACTTGGCCAGCGATCTAAGCCCCGGATTCTTGATAATCTTCGAAGCATCCATCGAAACACCCTCTACTTCGGCGTATTCCTCAATATACTTCTTTTTGGCCTCCTCCGTGTTGCAGGAACCAGGCCAACCACTAGCCTCTTGTTTTATCTTCAGGAATTTGTCGATGAACCCGGCAAATAAACCCTCCGACTTAGAGGTCTTCTGGTACCGGGTGACTACGTACTGCCATATCTCTTGTACTTCTACTACCCTGTAACCCTTTTCCACAGCCTTCACGACCTCATCAATAACCCATGTTCCGCTTATGGTTCTTTCTGTCTCCGAATGAGAACACTCTCCCTGATTTAAGTCTTTAACGCATGAGTAACAGAGTGGAAATAGTAATTTATTATGTATTTTCAATGGTAGAACGGGGTGGTACAGATGCTGGGGTGGAAGTATGGTGCATTTAATGACGCCTTCAACGTTTTCTATACCTCCTTTACCCTCAATGAGTTGCCTGCACTCGTCTCCAACGTAAACTTTAGGGTGTCCAACGGGAAACTTTCCATATTTACACACCCATGGATACAGACTACATACATCTACGTATCGGATCTTCTCACCCTGATTTACCCGGTACTTTAGCCTGGTAGCGCCCGTTCTACCGCCGAAGAAAGCATCACGGGGATTGAGAGGTGTATTAACTAGCATAGGCTGATTATCTAGCTGCAGCTTCCTTTCAGGTGTTAACTGCTTCCGGAACGCGCATTCCCACTGCTCTATAACCTCGTATCCAAGCGCTTTGAGTCTATTCGTGCATGCCAGAGTCTTCTCGTAACGCAAGGCCATGGTATCGGCGGGATCATCATGAAGCGACTCGTCACGTCTGGTTACAAAGCAGCTAGGGCAACCGTGAAAGTAGCAGCCGTGAAACTGGAACACCTGCTTTTCGTATAGGCCGTCAACTTTTAAACCGGCTACAACGGCTTCCTTCTGTCTTCCGGCGTGTTGAATCACAACACCTCTCTGCTCTTCCTCACCTATCAACCACTGGAGAGCTATTTTGGACTGATTATCGATTCTCCTGTAACCGCCCTTGGGTATTATCCCTATGGTGTTTTGTTGCAGGAATTTGCGCCTGAACATTAGATTGCAAGCCGAAGCGATAGTGATTGCTTCGGTAAAAGGATCGACACCGCACTCTTCAACAAACAGGTTTCTAAAGTGAAGACATGCTCGCTTCAAAATATCCACGTCGGTTCCACAGTACGTCACTAGATCTCTCTGCATGTCGAACTCGATGTTTTTGTTCGCCTCGTACCAGTTGTGGAATTCTTCACGAGCCCTCGGTTTCATGGTACCGGGGCTGTAATATTCTATGCTTGGCAGAGGGCCGACGTAGTTAGCGTTTGTTTCGGTATTAAAGAGATGCGGGAAGTATCCTTTTGGTGCTGGTAACCCAAACGCTTTAGGGAGTGCAGATAGGGCCATAGGGAAGTAGTTCAGAGAATCGATAAACTTTAGATTATCTAATTGAAGTAAAAGGATTTTGCTGCCTCTCATTATGAGCTCAGGCCTCAGCGAGGTCTTTGTAATGATGTGGTTCAGGATGAATTGGGTATCAAAGGCCTGTCCGTTGTGAGCTATAGCTACGACGTTTCTAAACTTCTTGCGGATTTCTAATAAATAGGTCAGGAACGCTTCAATGCAGTCCTTCTTTATGACCCGCTCTCTGATACCACAACGTTGACAGCAATACAATTTTTGTTCATTATAGCAGTTAGGGCATACCTGGTGCAAAATACATACACATTTCCCCGGCCGGTTTTACAAAACAAAAATGGTTTTCAGGTTTGTGAGCCTGGCAAGTTTTACAATAAATTTCTCCACAAATATGAGGCTCTTTTCTCAGCTTTAGATTTATGATCCTAAAGCATTCCTCACATTTTTTAACAATCTGACACATTTTAGTCTGATGATTCTCATAACAGTTTTGGTTTCTAAAGTCTCTTCTGCAATCCTGACATCTGATGAGTAGGGCTTGTCTAGTACAAGGTGGTGAACTGCCACAGCCCATGCAAGACTTTTCACACCTATGGTGACTTCTATGATCATACGGGGCGTGACAGCTTTCGCAAAAGTATCTGCATACAAAGGCAGCGGTCAATGAGGTGATTAAATTATAATGCCCATCGTGATACAGTAGATTGATCTTCTTCTCTGTATCAGTAGCTCCTTCGAAGATCACATCACGGCCCTTTGTACCATACCCATACACAGTGATCTTGTATTCATTAAGATGTCTTTGAAAGCATCTTAATTCGTTGACACCTGCTCCCTCTGATGGAATGACGAGTACACAGGCCTCTCGCATTAATTCCTCGGCCTTTATCTTTTGTACACCCTGGTTAGTCCTGGTCTTCTTGTAATCAGGGCTTTGATCAGCATGGGCCTTCCCTACGATCAAAGCCCTGGGTAGGCATAGATTGTCGGTATTCTTGATCGTTACAATACCTCTACGCCTACTGCACTCTTCGGCGAAGGTACTGTAAATGCCGCTTCGGTTACGCCCTTGCCCTGCAGGTGGCGTCACGGATGAAACAATCATACGGAACTTATCAGTACTGAGAGCTTCAGGGTCACTCTGTAGGATGCTCTCTAGAATTCCCCAAACATCTTTGTAGGTAACCTCACTAGCCAGTCTAAAACTCATGTAGCCGGGGAGTTTATCTTTAAAACTATCGAACTCGAAAGTAATTCCTACACGGTCGGTTGGTGAAACGTTAGACATGGCATGTGTAATTATTTGCTCGATAGCTGTTTTGAAAAAGACCAATAGGTCTTGGCTATCTGAAGACTGTTTCACTTTGAATACAACTCGACGCTTTTGGGTGTTAAACTTCTTAACAGTAGATACACTTTCAGTAATAACTTCATAAAGAGCCATTTTGTTACGGGTAGTAGTAGTACAAGTACAGGGAATATAATTGAGCTTTTACGTCTAATGCTAAAACTGAGAAATTACGTGCGTTACAAAGTATGTTGATACTGGAAATTTTCTGTACATAATTTTGAATAAACTAATCTAATAAACGAAGGTATATTTTCGTAACCCCCGAACGCAATGCGGGTTATTAAATATTATAAATTAATTATTTGGTTTGTACAAAGTTAAAGAAACCGACTTGCAAAACTACAAAATTTAACATTATTATTATTATTATAAACAAATACGTTCAGTTTCAATGCAAATTAATAAAGCAAAGTCAGAGAAAGATCAGTTTAAATGCAAATTAATAAAGCCTTTTAATCAGTATTACGTAATAAAACAATTAATAATAAATTCCTACCTTTGTTGGCTGGCTGTCTTGGTTCGTCAAACACTCACAGCTTTATTTAAAAAAAAAATAGATTTATTCGAGACTAACAAATACACACACATACACCAAAACACAATAGCCGTAAATAAGAGTTATTAACGACGATAGCTGATGTAGACAAGTGATGCCCGGAAGTTCAGGATTTTGTTTTATACGTTCTAAAAAACAATCGTAGCGCCCTCTGGTTGTCATTAAAACATCGTTTACGTATTGCATGATATTGCGCAATATTACGAAATAGATAAGAATGCGCCTGTTCAAGGCTTTGTTAATTAAGTATTTTTACTAGGTCATAAATCAGTCGGATGTCATAAACAAGCGAGCCCTCTTATGCTTGTTTCATCTTGTTTGTCAGCATAGCATCGTCTGTCGTGTCGGTAATGATTACACTCAGATCTGAGTAAAAGATAAGCTTTCTTTCTTTGAACAGGGTTATAACTCGTTCTGCTGTCATAATGATTTAAAATTTTAAAAGAATTTACCTGCATTTTTTAGCATTCGATACAGCCCTTTTTTTAAAGGTGTGTGTGTTTATCATTTTAAAAACATTATTGAAGGATTAGGCTTCGCTTTAAAACAAATATCGATAGATAAATCCATTCTCTATAATATTTCTTTAGTTCGACATCGTGTTCAAATAACTAAAATACGATGGAATTTGCTCTAATTAAATAAAAACCTTCAAACGTTTATGCCCTATTATGAGGTTGTTTTTAAGGATTTTGTTTTTATACGTTCTAAAAAACAATCGTAGCGTCCTCTGGTTGTCATTCAAACATCGTTTACGTATTGCATGATATTGCGTAATATTACGAAATGGATAAGAATGCGCCTGTTCAACACTTTGTTAATTAAGTATTTTTACTAGATCATAAATCAGTCGGATGTCATAAACAAGCGAGCTCAGGTAGATTAAATAATAACAAGAATGGTAAATATGATAGAACTCGTACAAGCAATATTATATATTATAGCTGTCGAAACAATATTGTCAGGTTATATTTTAATAAAACTGTGAAACTTTTAATAATCTTTATTTATTTCAATATTATATATAATTACGCAGTAGTGTGTAACCTTTTTTTACATTTCTTTTAGAGAAACGTAATTTAGTCATAAGTAATTTGTACATATAACGTTTTTTAAATTTTAATACCTTACTTTTAAATTCTTTATTAAATACTTGTTAGTTTTCCTATTCTGTACTTTTAATGCTCTAACACTGTCAACCCTTTGTTTAGAAGTATGATAAATCGAAAAAACCATTTCTTTAAATAGGTATATTTTAATAAAAAAAAATGTCTAAATTTACAGATAATTGAAAAATAGGTGAAAAATACCTTCTAAATAAAGCTTCTTTTCATTTCATATTTGAAACTATTTACTAGAAGGCTGGTAATTATGAAATTCGGTTTTAATAAATTAAACAGTCAGTGCGACAATTATATAGATCTGAAATTTGGTAAAAATAATACTTTATTAAAAGCTGTCTAATTGATATATGTATTGTAGCAGTTTTAAATCTCTACAAATAATAATAAATAAAGGCAAAAGGTGTACATCAAAATTTACAGGCTCTTGAAGAATGCAATATTAAATACCGAGATACAAGGGGCGGTTATCTTTTATAAGCTATTTACCCATGTTTCTCTCATAAATAATGTAACCTTTATTTAATACAAAAAAGGAATTATTATTGCCACGTATATGTATCAAGGATGCATAAACTAAACTTTCCAACGTCATAATTATTGTACCCAGATGGGGATTGATTGATTAATAACTTAGAGTTCCTTTATGATAATATTAAATAATAAAAATAAGAGTTGGGAACCATTCAAACCTGTTTTAAGCTTGAAGCTGGTATAAAATCCGCAAATTTCTAGTGATTTGGAGGTGCCTTTTTAAAAAGAATGTATAATATCTCGAACTAGTAGAGTGACAGCGCTACCCTTTTTTTTAATGATATCCTTTTTGCTCTGAGGGTAATAAATTAGATTTTTTTTTTATCTAAAACAGCAAGAAAGATTATTTATTGCTTTGAAGGCATGCTTTTACATTGCATAGGTTGAAAAAGGGATTTTTTAAACGTTTTCCTTTAAAATTTTTTTAATGTTGTAGTAAATTATAAAATAGTTTTTACGACGACGACAGTCAACCCTTTGCTCTGAGGGTAATAAATATAAAAGCTAACGACACCCTTATTTCCGAGGGGGGGTAATAAATTAAGATTTTATCTAAAAACAGCTGTCTGATTGACGGCGCTACCCTTTTTAATGATATCCCTTTGCTCTGAGGGTAATAAATTAGCTTTTTTATCTAAAACAGCTGCTCAATTGACAGCACAGGTGTCGACCTTTTTTAACGATGCCCATTGTTCAGAGGGTAATAAATTTAGATTTTTATCTGGTCTCAAGTATTAATTGACAGTGCAGGTTTTTTTTAACAATACCCTTTTTGTTCTGAAGGGTAATAAATTAAGATTTTATCTAAAATCATGTTCATTCGCGCAGGTTCGAAGTTTATAAAAGCTCAGTCAAACCCCCTTCCGTTTTAGTTGGTTCTTGACATCGGTTACGGTGATAGTAATATTGTTATTGTTTGCTTGAACTAGGTAAGTTAAAATAATCATTTATTATTCTTGTGAGTGTTAAGTTTTTGTCTATTTTTTACATAGAAAAAAATGGATTTGCTAATACAACAATTGAACAAATCTCCCGTTAGCCAGAAGCCAATCAAGAAATTATGCGATTACAAAATAAAAGAAATTGCAGAGATACTACAATTCAAAAGAGTCGTATGCCGTGATAAACGTCAAAGTGTGATTGTTGTTGCCGAAAAGCATGTTACATTTCTACCAAAGCGAATCAACGACAAGTTAACAGATCAAAGGGTTACAGAGCTTAACCAGCAGATTGAAGCTAAAACGATTTCTCTAGGTTTGATGTACTTGGGGAAAACAAACTGTTATGATGATTGCCTGTTTGTGGAATTAAATAAGGTACAAGTAAACATCAAGTTTATACAATAAACCCCTTTTTAATGTTCTATTGTTATTGTTGTTACAGCCCCTGGAACCGCAAATAGAAAACAGAGGTCAGTCCTGAAGCCCTCAAGCACCAGCATTCTATCAACATTTTTATTATAAATTAAATGTAGCCTTAACAGTATATATTAATAAAAATAATTTTTAATTCCTATGTGGCTTTATTATTATTTCTTCTAGAAAAGGTAGTGGAAAGAGTACAGGGTGTGTGTGTGCGCTGAAGAGAGAAAGCATTCTCTAATAGGAGAGAGGGCTCTTTAATGCGTCCTCTAATAGGAGAGCGAGAGAGAGAGAGCTCTTTAATGCGTCCTCTAATAGGAGAGAGAGAGAGAGAGAGAGAGCTCTTTAATGCGTCCTCTAATAGGAGCGAGAGAGAGGGCTCTTTCATGCGTCCTCTAATAGGAGAGAGAGAGAGAGGAGACTGCGAATGATAAAGTTCCAAAATGGCCGTCCCTACATATTAATTAGAGCAATAAATTAATGCCTGCAATTAGATCAAATAATTCGATCATTTAATTAGAGCAATAAATTCACGCCTGCATATTAATTAGATCAATCAATTTAATTCACGCCTCATTTGCATATTAATTAGAGCAATAAATTTAATTCGCGCCTCATTTGCATATTAATTAGAGCAATAAATTTAATTCGCGCCTCATTTGAATATTAATTAGAGCAAAAATTTAATTCGCGCCTCATTTGAATATTAATTAGAGCAAAAATTTAATTCGCGCCTCATTTGCATATTAATTAGAGCAATAAATTTAATTCGCGCCTCATTTGCATATTAATTAGAGCAATCAATTTAATTAGAGCAATTAATTATGCTAATTAGGTTCCCACGGTCATCAAAATTTTCCCACGCTCAAGGGGCGCAATACCTACTGATTGCAATATGATATAAATTTATATCGATAAAGCTATCACATGAATATACCGAAAAATCAAAGTGTATGAGCGTTAGTACATTAGCTCTCTTTTAAGTAAGATTATTTCCGCAGATCGCATTCACTTTCTCTAGCGATAAGTTATCGGACTAACTTTCTTATTTCATCTGAGGTATCACCTAGAAAGACCATTTAAGATAGATAGATTCACCTTCATTCGTACAGATAGGGATTGCAATATGATATAAATTATATCGATAAAACTATCACGTAAGTATACTGAAAGAATTTAAAAATCAAAGTGTATGAGTGTTATCAGCTTGCGGTTTTCTATGTAATACAGTATAATTTCATATAAATGAGAGAAAAGATCGTTTAAATTAATTCGGTTTATAATTTATTATTAAAGCTAGTTTTATGAAATGTCCTGCATATCAAAGGTAGCTTTCCACTTATAGCTCAACAGTCTAACTTTTATACAACTGCTTAGCCTAGGGAAGCACACATTAGTAGATTTTTTATGTATAGCTTTTAGACAGGCAGGTAGACATACAGATTTTACATAGCCTCATTTTCTCATGCAAATTACATGGGACAATGAAACAGGTTCTCTGACACCACATCTAAGGAGTACAAGTTAGCGACAGTACCCCCGACACCTCCACGAGCTGTACAAAGACATACCCCACGCTATCCATTCACACCAAAATAAAAGGGGTTGATGACCGCATTATATAACAAAGAGCGACACGTTATCCACTATACGGCTCTCATCCAGGCGCTCTAGACCAAACCTATTGATAGTATAGCAGATTTAGCATTTTATTCATGATCAGCATAGCATCAAAATCAGTTACCAAGCAAATATCTATACGGTTAGGAGATATTGATATAACAGCAGCCTGTAGTATGCTGTAGATTATCATAACTTCAACATATTTACTTGGTAAAGGGTAGTACTGATTCAAGAACTATTCGCCTACGTCAGTATCTAATATGAAAGCATCGTCATCTTCTTCTGCGTGTATTTCCGGAAGACTTACAATCCTGAGTACATTGGGGGAGCTCGAGCTCTATAGCAACGTCAGTATGCATGATAGGTTCAGACTGCATATGTTTTTTAATTACAGACTCCGTCTCGGTTTGTGTACGCAGTATAGATCTCTTAACAATTTGCTTCAACAGGTTCACTATTGGTTTGTATATGTATTCAAGTATACGTTCGGTATAGGTAGGTAGACAGGCAGACACCTTTTGGACTCTTGCTAGACGCAGGTTAAGCATGGACTGCACACGGTCTTATTTTTTATATGAATTAAAATTAGGTAAAAAAAAACTATATCACTTCCGGTCTAGACAGTGAAACGGGTTGTTAATCCATGATATAATGAAGGTCTCTGACAGCTCGCCTAAGGGATACAAGTTAGCGAAAGTACCTCCGACATTTACACGGTCTATACAAAGGCATACCTCACGCTATCCATTCACACCAAAATGAAACAGGATGTTGACCACTTTAAGATCGATACGTTATCCACTATAAGGCTCTCAAACAGGCGCTTAATAAAATTCAAACCAGAGCGCTTGGATGAGAGTCCTATAGTGGATAACGTATCGATCTTAACGTGGTCAACACCCTGTTTTATTTTGGTGTGAATGGATAGCGTGAGGTATGCCTTTGTATAGATCGTGTAGATGTCGGAGGTACTTTCGCTAACTTGTATCCTTAGGCGAGCTGTCAGAGACCTTCATTATATCATGGATTAACAACCCGTTTCACTGTCTAGACCGGAAGTGATATAGTTTTTTTTACCTAATTTTAATTCATATAAAAAATAAGACCGTGTGCAGTCCATGCTTAACCTGCGTCTAGCAAGAGTCCAAAAGGTGTCTGCCTGTCTACCTACCTATACCGAACGTATACTTGAATACATATACAAACCAATAGTGAACCTGTTGAAGCAAATTGTTAAGAGATCTATACTGCGTACACAAACCGAGACGGAGTCTGTAATTAAAAAACATATGCAGTCTGAACCTATCATGCATACTGACGTTGCTATAGAGCTCGAGCTCCCCCAATGTACTCAGGATTGTAAGTCTTCCGGAAATACACGCAGAAGAAGATGACGATGCTTTCATATTAGATACTGACGTAGGCGAATAGTTCTTGAATCAGTACTACCCTTTACCAAGTAAATATGTTGAAGTTATGATAATCTACAGCATACTACAGGCTGCTGTTATATCAATATCTCCTAACCGTATAGATATTTGCTTGGTAACTGATTTTGATGCTATGCTGATCATGAATAAAATGCTAAATCTGCTATACTATCAATAGGTTTGGTCTAGAGCGCCTGGATGAGAGCCGTATAGTGGATAACGTGTCGCTCTTTGTTATATAATGCGGTCATCAACCCCTTTTATTTTGGTGTGAATGGATAGCGTGGGGTATGTCTTTGTACAGCTCGTGGAGGTGTCGGGGGTACTCTCGCTAACTTGTACTCCTTAGATGTGGTGTCAGAGAACCTGTTTCATTGTCCCATGTAATTTGCATGAGAAAATGAGGCTATGTAAAATCTGTATGTCTACCTGCCTGTCTAAAAGCTATACATAAAAAATCTACTAATGTGTGCTTCCCAAGGCTAAGCAGTTGTATAAAAGTTAGACTGTTGAGCTATAAGTGGAAAGTATTGTAACAAGAGAGAAAAGGAACGAACCTCTTTTCGAGCGACAGGTGGTGTGTTCTGCCGCCTTCGAGAGAATGACGCATCGCACAAGCATGTAAATCAGACGCGGTTTATTCTAGCATTTTCTAGAATACATAGAAGGTTCCAGCGATTTCTGGTGCGTTTATATGAGGATATAAAAGCGGATTGCGGATAAAAGAGAGTCAGTCAACTGGAAGTCATTAACTGTGTATTACAAAATAAATAGTGAATATAAATGTTGTATTAGAAATTCATAGTCTGTAAATAATAGTTTTTAATGGTTTATAATCATAGCGTTAATTTATAGTGTATTCATTAGTGTATAGAAATAAATATTTGTTTGTGAATAGACGATTTAAACAGCACTTGTATTATTATTTTTTAGAAAGAACGTTACAGTATGATCTGTAGGACATTTCGTAAAACTAGCTTTAATAATATTATAAACTGATTTAATTTAAACGACCTTTTCTCTCATTTATATGAAATTATACTACATAGGAAACCTCAAGTTGAAAACACTCATTGATTTTTAAATTCTTTCGGTATATTGCAATCCCTATCTGTATGAGTAAATGCGAATCTGTCTAGCTATCTAGGCGATACCTCAGGCGATTTCTTAGAAAACAAACATCCTAAGTAATAAGAAGTATGAGAAATCAAATGCGATATATAGAAATAATTTTCGACTTTCGTCAAACTTATGCTGGTAATTATACGATGCTTTATAGGTGTAAAATGTAGGAAATTGATAAACGGTTTTTATTCGATTATGTAATAACTATAGTGCCCGTCTTCCCTTAATAATTCGTATTAATAATTTGTTTCTGAATAAATTATTCAATTTGTCTATCTTATGTTTCTATGTTAATGATGATAAGAGCTTCCGGCTTCATGAATTTTTTAATCATATAAAACGACCTTTTAAGACTTATAACCGCAGGCTGCCTTTTCATTAATTGAAATTTACCTTTTTTAATATAAATAATATAAACGATCAATTTTAATAATTCATTATAAGACAGAAGCCGTTGATAACCGATTTGAATCAAGTTTTATTTCAACTCTCAAAACCGCAATCTTCCTTTTTAGTCAAAAGTTAATTATCTTTCAATTTTAAAAGTTTTTTTTCTGAATGAGATAAAACATTCTTCTATAGGAAGTTGATATCCTCAGTGAGATAATAATAAAATGTGTTTAGATTATTCTTTTATTGATATAAGAGATACATTATTTCTTAATACTAAAATGCTTGAATAAATTTATCATATTTTGTTTCCCCTTGTACATTTTGATATCATACTTTAAACGTTCTAGTTCGATTAGAAAAGCGTTTAATCGAATTTGATAAGTGCATAGAATGCATATACCCAAATTACACATATTTACAAATGTTTTTGAAGATCTTGAACAATCTGTTCAGGATATAAATGCAATACCAAGGGCAAGGGTCTCAATCTGCCTACTCCCTTAGTTGATTCCCAAACTGGAATGATGATAGGGGTTGAGGCGGCTGTATATATACTTCCAGGGGTGCTGCAATCGTCTCCTGATTGGTTGGTGTGAAAACGTTGTTCTGCTGGTGGGGGACCGGTAACACTACCTGAGTTCTCTCGGCGGGGCGTGTACCCTGAGTTCATGTGTTAAAATGTTGGAGCGGATGTAAAAGACCGTTACAAATGGTCCGATGTAAAATTTTGGAGCTGATGTAAAAGACCGTTACAAATGGTCCGATGTAAAATTTTGGAGCGGATGTAAAAGTTCGTTAAATTTTGGGCCGGATGTCGTTTCCTGTTTTTGGACTGGACCTGATGCTTGGGACCGGATGCTACATCCTGTTTCAAATTGTAAAAGTTCGTTACAAAGTTCATGACGTCATCGGTCGAGCTCAGACCGGAAGTGAAATAGATTTTTTGGGCCCATGTTAAATCCCATAAGAAAATGCCAACGGAGTGGTTTAGTTTTACTACTTCCCGTGACTTCTAGATGTTGTTATAATATCAATTGAACTAACTCAAACACAAATTATAAAACATTCCTAACAGTGGGGCGATATGCAATGACATGCATTCCCGCCTAAATATGTCAGGGATGACTTACCACATTTTCACGCTTAATTGCTCACAAGGGGTATATAACTACACCGCTTGTCCACTTTTATTCAGTCTTTATTAATAAGAAGTGTCAGCAAGATGTTCTCTGTAAGTGTTGGTGCTGTTGTTTCATTGTTTTCCATATTGCCTGTGGGAGTATTGGTTATTATTTTGAGGTAAGCATTTTACAAGTGTTACTATTAGTATTTTTTAATTTGTAGTATAAATTATTATTATGATATCTAAAACTCTTCTTAATCTTTACAGGTATTTGGATCCTCCTTCCTTGTTTAATGCTGCTCGTGCCTGGAAACCGATGACGACTGTTTGCCGAAACGATGAGGTTCTAAGCAGTACGATCCGGGAATATGTCAAATCAGAACTGAGGAAGAAACCTGTCCAGAACGAACCACTGTATCGCGTAACTCCACTTTTGAGACAAAGAGATCGAAAAGAGTTTAAAATACAGCGAATAAGATTGTATCGTGTAATATTGGAAGAAGAAAGGAAAAGAGGCGGCGAGAAGATCAAAATTCCGAAGACTTCGATTAGATATCAGCCATACAAAAAGACGAAGGGGATTAGGATGTGAATTATTTAAAACTGTCGAAAAATAAATATTGACTAAAGTTTTCTAAAACGGTTTTAAAAATAGTGTGACAAATACTTAAAAAAACAGTAAAATAAACGACTACTTTGGTTTAAAGAAATTGTCTAAACCTGCCAAAGCCTGTCCCTAGCCAGGTGGAAAAAAGGTGAGGGGACACAACGTAGTTAATAGGTTTCTCACGAAAAAGTCCCGTGACTTCTAGATGTTGTTATAATATCAATTGAACTAACTCAAACACAAATTATAAAACATTCCTAACAGTGGGGCGATATGCAATGACATGCATTCCCGCCTAAATATGTCAGGGATGACTTACCACATTTTCACGCTTAATTGCTCACAAGGGGTATATAACTACACCGCTTGTCCACTTTTATTCAGTCTTTATTAATAAGAAGTGTTAGCAAGATGTTCTCTGTAAGTGTTGGTGCTGTTGTTCCATTGTTTTCCATATTGCCAGTGGGAGTATTGGTTATTATTTTGAGGTAAGCATTTTCCAAGAGTTACTATTCGTATTTTTTAATTTTTAGTATAAATTATTATTATGATATCTAGAACTCTTCTTAATCTTTACAGGTATTTGGATCCTCGTTCCTTGTTTAATGCTGCTCGTGCCTGGAAACCGATGACGACTGTTTGCCGAAACGATGAGGTTCTAAGCAGTACGATCCGGGAATATGTCAAATCAGAACTGAGGAAGAAACCTGTCCAGAACGAACCACTGTATCGCGTAACTCCACTTTTGAGACAAAGAGATCGAAAAGAGTTTAAAATACCGCGAATAAGATTGTATCGTGTAATATTGGAAGAAGAAAGGAAAAGAGGCGGCGAGAAAATCAAAATTCCAAAGACTTCGATTAGATATCAGCCATACAAAAAGACGAAGGGTATTAGGATGTGAATTATTTAAAACTGTCGAAAATTAAATATTGGCTAAAGCTTTCTAAAACGGTTTTAAAAATAGTATGACAAATACTTAAAAAACAGTAAAATAAACGACTACTCTGGTTTAAAGAAATTGTCTAAACCTGCCAAAGCCTGTCCCTAGCCAGGTGGAAATAGGGTAAGGGGACACAACGTAGTTGATAGGTTTCTCACGAAAAAGTCCCGTGACTTCTAGATGTTGTTATAATATCAATTGAACTAACTCAAACACAAATTATAAAACATTCCTAACAGTGGGGCGATATGCAATGACATGCATTCCCGCCTAAATATGTCAGGGATGACTTACCACATTTTCACGCTTAATTGCTCACAAGGGGTATATAACTACACCGCTTGTCCACTTTTATTCAGTCTTTATTAATAAGAAGTGTCAGCAAGATGTTCTCTGTAAGTGTTGGTGCTGTTGTTCCATTGTTTTCCATATTGCCAGTGGGAGTATTGGTTATTATTTTGAGGTAAGCATTTTCCAAGAGTTACTATTCGTATTTTTTAATTTTTAGTATAAATTATTATTATAATATCTAAAACCCTTCTTAATCTTTACAGGTATTTGGATCCTCGTTCCTTGTTTAATGCTGCTCGTGCCTGGAAACCGATGACGACTGTTTGCCGAAACGATGAGGTTCTAAGCAGTACGATCCGGGAATATGTCAAATCAGAACTGAGGAAGAAACCTGTCCAGAACGAACCACTGTATCGCGTAACTCCACTTTTGAGACAAAGAGATCGAAAAGAGTTTAAAATACCGCGAATAAAATTGTATCGTGTAATATTGGAAGAAGAAAGGAAAAGAGGCGGCGAGAAGATCAAAATTCCGAAGACTTCGATTAGATATCAGCCATACAAAAAGACGAAGGGGATTAGGATGTGAATTATTTAAAACTGTCGAAAAATAAATATTGACTAAAGTTTTCTAAAACGGTTTTAAAAATAGTGTGACAAATACTTAGAAAAACAGTAAAATAAACGACTACTTTGGTTTAAAGAAATTGTCTAAACCTGCCAAAGCCTGTCCCTAGCCAGGTGGAAAAAGGGTGAGGGGACACAACGTAGTTGATAGGTTTCTCACGAAAAAGTCCCGTGACTTCTAGATGTTGTTATAATATCAATTGAACTAACTCAAACACAAATTATAAAACATTCCTAACAGTGGGGCGATTTGCAATGACATGCATTCCCGCCTAAAT
The DNA here is from genome assembly GCA_929113105.1 of Agrypnus murinus. Classification (NCBI taxonomy): domain Eukaryota; kingdom Metazoa; phylum Arthropoda; class Insecta; order Coleoptera; family Elateridae; genus Agrypnus; species Agrypnus murinus. The sequence goes on from OV816024.1 coordinate 117,046,562, forward strand.
ATGTCAGGGATTACTTACCACATTTTCACGCTTAATTGCTCACAAGGGGTATATAACTACACCGCTTGTCCACTTTTATTCAGTCTTTATTAATAAGAAGTTTCAGCAAGATGTTCTCTGTAAGTGTTGGTGCTGTTGTTCCATTGTTTTCCATATTGCCAGTGGGAGTATTGGTTATTATTTTGAGGTAAGCATTTTCCAAGAGTTACTATTCGTATTTTTTAATTTTTAGTATAAATAATTATTATGATATCTAAAACTCTTCTTAATCTTTACAGGTATTTGGATCCTCGTTCCTTGTTTAATGCTGCTCGTGCCTGGAAACCGATGACGACTGTTTGCCGAAACGATGAGGTTCTAAGCAGTACGATCCGGGAATATGTCAAATCAGAACTGAGGAAGAAACCTGTCCAGAACGAACCACTGTATCGCGTAACTCCACTTTTGAGACAAAGAGATCGAAAAGAGTTTAAAATACCGCGAATAAGATTGTATCGTGTAATATTGGAAGAAGAAAGGAAAAGAGGCGGCGAGAAAATCAAAATTCCAAAGACTTCGATTAGATATCAGCCATACAAAAAGACGAAGGGTATTAGGATGTGAATTATTTAAAACTGTCGAAAATTAAATATTGGCTAAAGCTTTCTAAAACGGTTTTAAAAATAGTATGACAAATACTTAAAAAACAGTAAAATAAACGACTACTCTGGTTTAAAGAAATTGTCTAAACCTGCCAAAGCCTGTCCCTAGCCAGGTGGAAATAGGGTAAGGGGACACAACGTAGTTGATAGGTTTCTCACGAAAAAGTCCCGTGACTTCTAGATGTTGTTATAATATCAATTGAACTAACTCAAACACAAATTATAAAACATTCCTAACAGTGGGGCGATATGCAATGACATGCATTCCCGCCTAAATATGTCAGGGATGACTTACCACATTTTCACGCTTAATTGCTCACAAGGGGTATATAACTACACCGCTTGTCCACTTTTATTCAGTCTTTATTAATAAGAAGTGTCAGCAAGATGTTCTCTGTAAGTGTTGGTGCTGTTGTTCCATTGTTTTCCATATTGCCAGTGGGAGTATTGGTTATTATTTTGAGGTAAGCATTTTCCAAGAGTTACTATTCGTATTTTTTAATTTTTAGTATAAATTATTATTATAATATCTAAAACCCTTCTTAATCTTTACAGGTATTTGGATCCTCGTTCCTTGTTTAATGCTGCTCGTGCCTGGAAACCGATGACGACTGTTTGCCGAAACGATGAGGTTCTAAGCAGTACGATCCGGGAATATGTCAAATCAGAACTGAGGAAGAAACCTGTCCAGAACGAACCACTGTATCGCGTAACTCCACTTTTGAGACAAAGAGATCGAAAAGAGTTTAAAATACCGCGAATAAGATTGTATCGTGTAATATTGGAAGAAGAAAGGAAAAGAGGCGGCGAGAAGATCAAAATTCCGAAGACTTCGATTAGATATCAGCCATACAAAAAGACGAAGGGGATTAGGATGTGAATTATTTAAAACTGTCGAAAAATAAATATTGACTAAAGTTTTCTAAAACGGTTTTAAAAATAGTGTGACAAATACTTAAAAAAACAGTAAAATAAACGACTACTTTGGTTTAAAGAAATTGTCTAAACCTGCCAAAGCCTGTCCCTAGCCAGGTGGAAAAAGGGTGAGGGGACACAACGTAGTTGATAGGTTTCTCACGAAAAAGTCCCGTGACTTCTAGATGTTGTTATAATATCAATTGAACTAACTCAAACACAAATTATAAAACATTCCTAACAGTGGGGCGATATGCAATGACATGCATTCCCGCCTAAATATGTCAGGGATGACTTACCACATTTTCACGCTTAATTGCTCACAAGGGGTATATAACTACACCGCTTGTCCACTTTTATTCAGTCTTTATTAATAAGAAGTGTCAGCAAGATGTTCTCTGTAAGTGTTGGTGCTGTTGTTCCATTGTTTTCCATATTGCCTGTGGGAGTATTGGTTATTATTTTGAGGTAAGCATTTTCCAAGAGTTACTATTCGTATTTTTTAATTTTTAGTATAAATAATTATTATGATATCTAAAACTCTTCTTAATCTTTACAGGTATTTGGATCCTCGTTCCTTGTTTAATGCTGCTCGTGCCTGGAAACCGATGACGACTGTTTGCCGAAACGATGAGGTTCTAAGCAGTACGATCCGGGAATATGTCAAATCAGAACTGAGGAAGAAACCTGTCCAGAACGAACCACTGTATCGCGTAACTCCACTTTTGAGACAGAGAGATCGTAAAGAGTTTAAAATACCGCGAATAAGATTGTATCGTGTAATATTGGAAGAAAGGAAAAGAGGCGGCGAGAAGATCAAAATTCCCAAGACTTCGATTAGATATCAGCCATACAAAAAGACGAAGGGGATTAGGATGTGAATTATTTAAAACTGTCGAAAAATAAATATTGACTAAAGTTTTCTAAAACGGTTTTAAAAATAGTGTGACAAATACTTAAAAAAACAGTAAAATAAACGACTACTTTGGTTTAAAGAAATTGTCTAAACCTGCCAAAGCCTGTCCCTAGCCAGGTGGAAAAAAGGGGTGGGGACACAACGTAGTTGATAGGTTTCTCACGAAAAAGTCCCGTGACTTCTAGATGTTGTTATAATATCAATTGAACTAACTCAAACACAAATTATAAAACATTCCTAACAGTGGGGCGATATGCAATGACATGCATTCCCGCCTAAATATGTCAGGGATGACTTACCACATTTTCACGCTTAATTGCTCACAAGGGGTATATAACTACACCGCTTGTCCACTTTTATTCAGTCTTTATTAATAAGAAGTGTCAGCAAGATGTTCTCTGTAAGTGTTGGTGCTGTGTTCCATTGTTTTCCATATTGCCTGTGGGAGTATTGGTTATTATTTTGAGGTAAGCATTTTCCAAGAGTTACTATTCGTATTTTTTAATTTTTAGTATAAATAATTATTATGATATCTAAAACTCTTCTTAATCTTTACAGGTATTTGGATCCTCGTTCCTTGTTTAATGCTGCTCGTGCCTGGAAAGCGATGACGACTGTTTGCCGAAACGATGAGGTTCTAAGCAGTACGATCCGGGAATATGTCAAATCAGAACTGAGGAAGAAACCTGTCCAGAACGAACCACTGTATCGCGTAACTCCACTTTTGAGACAAAGAGATCGAAAAGAGTTTAAAATACCGCGAATAAGATTGTATCGTGTAATATTGGAAGAAGAAAGGAAAAGAGGCGGCGAGAAGATCAAAATTCCGAAGACTTCGATTAGATATCAGCCATACAAAAAAACGAAGGGGATTAGGATGTGAATTATTTAAAACTGTCGAAAAATAAATATTGACTAAAGTTTTCTAAAACGGTTTTAAAAATAGTGTGACAAATACTTAAAAAAACAGTAAAATAAACGACTACTTTGGTTTAAAGAAATTGTCTAAACCTGCCAAAGCCTGTCCCTAGCCAGGTGGAAAAAAGGGGTGGGGACACAACGTAGTTGATAGGTTTCTCACGAAAAAGTCCCGTGACTTCTAGATGTTGTTATAATATCAATTGAACTAACTCAAACACAAATTATAAAACATTCCTAACAGTGGGGCGATATGCAATGACATGTATTCCCGCCTAAATATGTCAGGGATGACTTACCACATTTTCACGCTTAATTGCTCACAAGGGGTATATAACTACACCGCTTGTCCACTTTTATTCAGTCTTTATTAATAAGAAGTGTCAGCAAGATGTTCTCTGTAAGTGTTGGTGCTGTTGTTCCATTGTTTTCCATATTGCCAGTGGGAGTATTGGTTATTATTTTGAGGTAAGCATTTTCCAAGAGTTACTATTCGTATTTTTTAATTTTTAGTATAAATTATTATTATGATATCTAAAACTCTTCTTAATCTTTACAGGTAATTGGATCCTCGTTCCTTGTTTAATGCTGCTCGTGCCTGGAAACCGATGACGACTGTTTGCCGAAACGATGAGGTTCTAAGCAGTACGATCCGGGAATATGTCAAATCAGAACTGAGGAAGAAACCTGTCCAGAACGAACCACTGTATCGCGTAACTCCACTTTTGAGACAAAGAGATCGAAAAGAGTTTAAAATACCGCGAATAAGATTATATCGTGTAATATTGGAAGAAGAAAGGAAAAGAGGCGGCGAGAAGAACAAAATTCCGAAGACTTCGATTAGATATCAGCCATACAGAAAGACGAAGGGGATTAGGATGTGAATTATTTAAAACTGTCGAAAAATAAATATTGACTAAAGTTTTCTAAAACGGTTTTAAAAATAGTGTGACAAATACTTAAAAAAAACAGTAAAATAAACGACTACTTTGGTTTAAAGAAATTGTCTAAACCTGCCAAAGCCTGTCCCTAGCCAGGTGGAAAAAGGGTGAGGGGACACAACTTAGTTGATAGGTTTCTCACGAAAAAGTCCCGTGACTTCCAGATGTTGTTATAATATCAATTGAACTAACTCAAACACAAATTATAAAACATTCCTAACAGTGGGGCGATATGCAATGACATGCATTCCCGCCTGAATATGTCAGGGATGACTTACCACATTTTCACGCTTAATTGCTCACAAGGGGTATATAACTACACCGCTTGTCCACTTTTATTCAGTCTTTATTAATAAGAAGTGCCAGCAAGATGTTCTCTGTAAGTGTTGGTGCTGTTGTTCCATTGTTTTCCATATTGCCTGTGGAAGTATTGGTTATTATTTTGAGGTAAGCATTTTCCAAGAGTTACTATTCGTATTTTTTAATTTTTAGTATAAATTATTATTATGATATCTAAAACTCTTCTTAATCTTTACAGGTATTTGGATCCTCCTTCCTTGTTTAATGCTGCTCGTGCCTGGAAACCGATGACGACTGTTTGCCGAAACGATGAGGTTCTAAGCAGTACGATCCGGGAATATGTCAAATCAGAACTGAGGAAGAAACCTGTCCAGAACGAACCACTGTATCGCGTAACTCCACTTTTGAGACAAAGAGATCGAAAAGAGTTTCAAATACCGCGAATAAGATTGTATCGTGTAATATTGGAAGAAGAAAGGAAAAGAGGCGGCGAGAAGATCAAAATTCCGAAGACTTCGATTAGATATCAGCCATACAAAAAGACGAAGGGGATTAGGATGTGAATTATTTAAAACTGTCGAAAAATAAATATTGACTAAAGTTTTCTAAAACGGTTTTAAAAATAGTGTGACAAATACTTAAAAAAACAGTAAAATAAACGACTACTTTGGTTTAAAGAAATTGTCTAAACCTGCCAAAGCCTGTCCCTAGCCAGGTGGAAAAAGGGTGAGGGGACACAACGTAGTTGATAGGTTTCTCACGAAAAAGTCCCGTGACTTCTAGATGTTATAATATCAATTGAACTAACTCAAACACAAATTATAAAACATTCCTAACAGTGGGGCGATATGCAATGACATGCATTCCCGCCTAAATATGTCAGGGATGACTTACCACATTTTCACGCTTAATTGCTCACAAGGGGTATATAACTACACCGCTTGTCCACTTTGATTCAGTCTTTAATAATAAGAAGTGTCAGCAAGATGTTCTCTGTAAGTGTTGGTGCTGTTGTTCCATTGTTTTCCATCTTGCCAGTGGGAGTATTGGTTATTATTTTGAGGTAAGCATTTTCCAAGAGTTACTATTCGTATTTTTTAATTTTTAGTATAAATTATTATTATGATATCTAGAACTCTTCTTAATCTTTACAGGTATTTGGATCCTCGTTCCTTGTTTAATGCTGCTCGTGCCTGGAAACCGATGACGACTGTTTGCCGAAACGATGAGGTTCTAAGCAGTACGATCCGGGAATATGTCAAATCAGAACTGAGGAAGAAACCTGTCCAGAACGAACCACTGTATCGCGTAACTCCACTTTTGAGACAAAGAGATCGAAAAGAGTTTAAAATACCGCGAATAAGATTGTATCGTGTAGTATTTGAAGAAGAAAGGAAAAGAGGCGGCGAGAAGATCAAAATTCCGAAGACTTCGATTAGATATCAGCCATACAAAAAGACGAAGGGGATTAGGATGTGAATTATTTAAAACTGTCGAAAAATAAATATTGACTAAAGTTTTCTAAAACGGTTTTAAAAATAGTGTGACAAATACTTAAAAAAACAGTAAAATAAACGACTACTTTGGTTTAAAGAAATTGTCTAAACCTGCCAAAGCCTGTCCCTAGCCAGGTGGAAAAAGGGTGAGGGGACACAACGTAGTTGATAGGTTTCTCACGAAAAAGTCCCGTGACTTCTAGATGTTATAATATCAATTGAACTAACTCAAACACAAATTATAAAACATTCCTAACAGTGGGGCGATATGCAATGACATGCATTCCCGCCTAAATATGTCAGGGATGACTTACCACATTTTCACGCTTAATTGCTCACAAGGGGTATATAACTACACCGCTTGTCCACTTTCATTCAGTCTTTTTTAATAAGAAGTGTCAGCAAGATGTTCTCTGTAATTGTTGGTGCTGTTGTTCCATTGTTTTCCATATTGCCTGTGGGAGTATTGGTTATTATTTTGAGGTAAGCATTTTCCAAGAGTTACTATTCGTATTTTTTAATTTTTGGTATAAATAATTATTATGATATCTAAAACTCTTCTTAATCTTTACAGGTATTTGGATCCTCCTTCCTTGTTTAATGCTGCTCGTGCCTGGAAACCGATGACGACTGTTTGCCGAAACGATGAGGTTCTAAGCAGTACGATCCGGGAATATGTCAAATCAGAACTGAGGAAGAAACCTGTCCAGAACGAACCACTGTATCGCGTAACTCCACTTTTGAGACAAAGAGATCGAAAAGAGTTTAAAATACCGCGAATAAGATTGTATCGTGTAATATTGGAAGAAGAAAGGAAAAGAGGCGGCGAGAAGATCAAAATTCCGAAGACTTCGATTAGATATCAGCCATACAAAAAGACGAAGGGGATTAGGATGTGAATTATTTAAAACTGTCGAAAAATAAATATTGACTAAAGTTTTCTAAAACGATTTTAAAAATAGTGTGACAAATACTAAAAAAGCAGTAAAATAAACGACTACTTTGGTTTAAAGAAATTGTCTAAACCTGCCAAATCCTGTCCCTAGCCAGGTGGAAAAAGGGTGAGGGGACACAACGTAGTTGATAGGTTTCTCACGAAAAAGTCCCGTGACTTCCAGATGTTGTTATAATATCAATTGAACTAACTCAAACACAAATTATAAAACATTCCTAACAGTGGGGCGATATGCAATGACATGCATTCCCGCCTAAATATGTCAGGGATGACTTACCACATTTTCACGCTTAATTGCTCACAAGGGGTATATAACTACACCGCTTGTCCACTTTTATTCAGTCTTTATTAATAAGAAGTGTCAGCAAGATGTTCTCTGTAAGTGTTGGTGCTGTTGTTCCATTGTTTTCCATATTGCCAGTGGGAGTATTGGTTATTATTTTGAGGTAAGCATTTTCCAAGAGTTACTATTCGTATTTTTTAATTTTTAGTATAAATTATTATTATGATATCTAAAACTCTTCTTAATCTTTACAGGTAATTGGATCCTCGTTCCTTGTTTAATGCTGCTCGTGCCTGGAAACCGATGACGACTGTTTGCCGAAACGATGAGGTTCTAAGCAGTACGATCCGGGAATATGTCAAATCAGACCTGAGGAAGAAACCTGTCCAGAACGAACCACTGTATCGCGTAACTCCACTTTTGAGACAAAGAGATCGAAAAGAGTTTAAAATACCGCGAATAAGATTATATCGTGTAATATTGGAAGAAGAAAGGAAAAGAGGCGGCGAGAAGATCAAAATTCCGAAGACTTCGATTAGATATCAGCCATACAAAAAGACGAAGGGGATTAGGATGTGAATTATTTAAAACTGTCGAAAAATAAATATTGACTAAAGTTTTCTAAAACGGTTTTAAAAATAGTGTGACAAATACTTAAAAAAAACAGTAAAATAAACGACTACTTTGGTTTAAAGAAATTGTCTAAACCTGCCAAAGCCTGTCCCTAGCCAGGTGGAAAAAGGGTGAGGGGACACAACTTAGTTGATAGGTTTCTCACGAAAAAGTCCCGTGACTTCCAGATGTTGTTATAATATCAATTGAACTAACTCAAACACAAATTATAAAACATTCCTAACAGTGGGGCGATATGCAATGACATGCATTCCCGCCTGAATATGTCAGGGATGACTTACCACATTTTCACGCTTAATTGCTCACAAGGGGTATATAACTACACCGCTTGTCCACTTTTATTCAGTCTTTATTAATAAGAAGTGCCAGCAAGATGTTCTCTGTAAGTGTTGGTGCTGTTGTTCCATTGTTCTCCATATTGCCTGTGGAAGTATTGGTTATTATTTTGAGGTAAGCATTTTCCAAGAGTTACTATTCGTATTTTTTAATTTTTAGTATAAATTATTATTATGATATCTAAAACTCTTCTTAATCTTTACAGGTATTTGGATCCTCCTTCCTTGTTTAATGCTGCTCGTGCCTGGAAACCGATGACGACTGTTTGCCGAAACGATGAGGTTCTAAGCAGTACGATCCGGGAATATGTCAAATCAGAACTGAGGAAGAAACCTGTCCAGAACGAACCACTGTATCGCGTAACTCCACTTTTGAGACAAAGAGATCGAAAAGAGTTTCAAATACCGCGAATAAGATTGTATCGTGTAATATTGGAAGAAGAAAGGAAAAGAGGCGGCGAGAAGATCAAAATTCCGAAGACTTCGATTAGATATCAGCCATACAAAAAGACGAAGGGGATTAGGATGTGAATTATTTAAAACTGTCGAAAAATAAATATTGACTAAAGTTTTCTAAAACGGTTTTAAAAATAGTGTGACAAATACTTAAAAAAACAGTAAAATAAACGACTACTTTGGTTTAAAGAAATTGTCTAAACCTGCCAAAGCCTGTCCCTAGCCAGGTGGAAAAAGGGTGAGGGGACACAACGTAGTTGATAGGTTTCTCACGAAAAAGTCCCGTGACTTCTAGATGTTATAATATCAATTGAACTAACTCAAACACAAATTATAAAACATTCCTAACAGTGGGGCGATATGCAATGACATGCATTCCCGCCTAAATATGTCAGGGATGACTTACCACATTTTCACGCTTAATTGCTCACAAGGGGTATATAACTACACCGCTTGTCCACTTTGATTCAGTCTTTAATAATAAGAAGTGTCAGCAAGATGTTCTCTGTAAGTGTTGGGGCTGTTGTTCCATTGTTTTCCATCTTGCCAGTGGGAGTATTGGTTATTATTTTGAGGTAAGCATTTTCCAAGAGTTACTATTCGTATTTTTTAATTTTTAGTATAAATTATTATTATGATATCTAGAACTCTTCTTAATCTTTACAGGTATTTGGATCCTCGTTCCTTGTTTAATGCTGCTCGTGCCTGGAAACCGATGACGACTGTTTGCCGAAACGATGAGGTTCTAAGCAGTACGATCCGGGAATATGTCAAATCAGAACTGAGGAAGAAACCTGTCCAGAACGAACCACTGTATCGCGTAACTCCACTTTTGAGACAAAGAGATCGAAAAGAGTTTAAAATACCGCGAATAAGATTGTATCGTGTAGTATTTGAAGAAGAAAGGAAAAGAGGCGGCGAGAAGATCAAAATTCCGAAGACTTCGATTAGATATCAGCCATACAAAAAGACGAAGGGGATTAGGATGTGAATTATTTAAAACTGTCGAAAAATAAATATTGACTAAAGTTTTCTAAAACGGTTTTAAAAATAGTGTGACAAATACTTAAAAAAACAGTAAAATAAACGACTACTTTGGTTTAAAGAAATTGTCTAAACCTGCCAAAGCCTGTCCCTAGCCAGGTGGAAAAAGGGTGAGGGGACACAACGTAGTTGATAGGTTTCTCACGAAAAAGTCCCGTGACTTCTAGATGTTATAATATCAATTGAACTAACTCAAACACAAATTATAAAACATTCCTAACAGTGGGGCGATATGCAATGACATGCATTCCCGCCTAAATATGTCAGGGATGACTTACCACATTTTCACGCTTAATTGCTCACAAGGGGTATATAACTACAGCGCTTGTCCACTTTCATTCAGTCTTTTTTAATAAGAAGTGTCAGCAAGATGTTCTCTGTAAGTGTTGGTGCTGTTGTTCCATTGTTTTCCATATTGCCTGTGGGAGTATTGGTTATTATTTTGAGGTAAGCATTTTCCAAGAGTTACTATTCGTATTTTTTAATTTTTAGTATAAATAATTATTATGATATCTAAAACTCTTCTTAATCTTTACAGGTATTTGGATCCTCCTTCCTTGTTTAATGCTGCTCGTGCCTGGAAACCGATGACGACTGTTTGCCGAAACGATGAGGTTCTAAGCAGTACGATCCGGGAATATGTCAAATCAGAACTGAGGAAGAAACCTGTCCAGAACGAACCACTGTATCGCGTAACTCCACTTTTGAGACAAAGAGATCGAAAAGAGTTTAAAATACCGCGAATAAGATTGTATCGTGTAATATTGGAAGAAGAAAGGAAAAGAGGCGGCGAGAAGATCAAAATTCCGAAGACTTCGATTAGATATCAGCCATACAAAAAGACGAAGGGGATTAGGATGTGAATTATTTAAAACTGTCGAAAAATAAATATTGACTAAAGTTTTCTAAAACGGTTTTAAAAATAGTGTGACAAATACTTAAAAAAACAGTAAAATAAACGACTACTTTGGTTTAAAGAAATTGTCTAAACCTGCCAAATCCTGTCCCTAGCCAGGTGGAAAAAGGGTGAGGGGACACAACGTAGTTGATAGGTTTCTAACGAAAAAGTCCCGTGACTTCCAGATGTTGTTATAATATCAATTGAACTAACTCAAACACAAATTATAAAACATTCCTAACAGTGGGGCGATATGCAATGACATGCATTCCCGCCTAAATATGTCAGGGATGACTTACCACATTTTCACGCTTAATTGCTCACAAGGGGTATATAACTACACCGCTTGTCCACTTTTATTCAGTCTTTATTAATAAGAAGTGTCAGCAAGATGTTCTCTGTAAGTGTTGGTGCTGTTGTTCCATTGTTTTCCATATTGCCTGTGGGAGTATTGGTTATTATTTTGAGGTAAGCATTTTCCAAGAGTTACTATTCGTATTTTTTAATTTTTAGTATGAATCATTATTATGATATCTAAAACTCATCTTAATCTTTACAGGTATTTGGATCCTCCTTCCTTGTTTAATGCTGCTCGTGCCTGGAAACTGATAACGACTGTTTGCCGAAACGATGAGGTTCTAAGCAGTACGATCCGGGAATATGTCAAATCAGAACTGAGGAAGAAACCTGTCCAGAACGAACCACTGTATCGCGTAACTCCACTTTTGAGACAGAGAGATCGTAAAGAGTTTAAAATACCGCGAATAAGAATGTATCGTGTAATATTGGAAGAAGAAAGGAAAAGAGGCGGCGAGAAGATCAAAATTCCGAAGACTTCGATTAGATATCAGCCATACAAAAAGACGAAGGGGATTAGGATGTGAATTATTTAAAACTGTCGAAAAATAAATATTGACTAAAGTTTTCTAAAACGGTTTTAAAAATAGTGTGACAAATACTTAAAAAAACAGTAAAATAAACGACTACTTTGGTTTAAAGAAATTGTCTAAACCTGTCAAAGCCTGTCCCTAGCCAGGTGGAAAAAAGGGGTGGGGACACAACGTAGTTGATAGGTTTCTCACGAAAAAGTCCCGTGACTTCTAGATGTTGTTATAATATCAATTGAACTAACTCAAACACAAATTATAAAACATTCCTAACAGTGGGGCGATATGCAATGACATGCATTCCCGCCTGAATATGTCAGGGATGACTTACCACATTTTCACGCTTAATTGCTCACAAGGGGTATATAACTACACCGCTTGTCCACTTTTATTCAGTCTTTATTAATAAGAAGTGTCAGCAAGATGTTCTCTGTAAGTGTTGGTGCTGTTGTTCCATTGTTTTCCATATTGCCTGTGGGAGTATTGGTTATTATTTTGAGGTAAGCATTTTCCAAGAGTTACTATTCGTATTTTTTAATTTTTAGTATAAATTATTATTATGATATCTAAAACTCTTCTTAATCTTTACAGGTATTTGGATCCTCGTTCCTTGTTTAATGCTGCTCGTGCCTGGAAACCGATGACGACTGTTTGCCGAAACGATGAGGTTCTAAGCAGTACGATCCGGGAATATGTCAAATCAGAACTGAGGAAGAAACCTGTCCAGAACGAACCACTGTATCGCGTAACTCCACTTTTGAGACAAAGATATCGAACAGAGTTTAAAATACCGCGAATAAGATTGTATCGTGTAATATTGGAAGAAGAAAGGAAAAGAGGCGGCGAGAAGATCAAAATTCCGAAGACTTCGATTAGATATCAGCCATACAAAAAGACGAAGGGGATTAGGATGTGAATTATTTAAAACTGTCGAAAAATAAATATTGACTAAAGTTTTCTAAAACGGTTTTAAAAATAGTGTGACAAATACTTAAAAAAACAGTAAAATAAACGACTACTTTGGTTTAAAGAAATTGTCTAAACCTGCCAAAGCCTGTGCCTAGCCAGGTGGAAAAAAGGTGAGGGGACACAACGTAGTTGATAGGTTTCTCACGAAAAAGTCCCGTGACTTCTAGATGTTGTTATAATATCAATTGAACTAACTCAAACACAAATTATAAAACATTCCTAACAGTGGGGCGATATGCAATGACATGCATTCCCGCCTAAATATGTCAGGGATGACTTACCACATTTTCACGCTTAATTGCTCACAAGGGGTATATAACTACACCGCTTGTCCACTTTTATTCAGTCTTTATTAATAAGAAGTGTCAGCAAGATGTTCTCTGTAAGTGTTGGTGCTGTTGTTCCATTGTTTTCCATATTGCCTGTGGGAGTATTGGTTATTATTTTGAGGTAAGCATTTTCCAAGAGTTACTATTCGTATTTTTTAATTTTTAGTATAAATTATTATTATGATATCTAGAACTCTTCTTAATCTTTACAGGTATTTGGATCCTCGTTCCTTGTTTAATGCTGCTCGTGCCTGGAAACCGATGACGACTGTTTGCCGAAACGATGAGGTTCTAAGCAGTACGATCCGGGAATATGTCAAATTAGAACTGAGGAAGAAACCTGTCCAGAACGAACCACTGTATCGCGTTACTCTACTTTTGAGACAAAGAGATCGAAAAGAGTTTAAAATACCGCGAATAAGATTGTATCGTGTAATATTGGAAGAAGAAAGGAAAAGAGGCGGCGAGAAGATCAAAATTCCGAAGACTTCGATTAGATATCAGCCATACAAAAAGACGAAGGGGATTAGGATGTGAATTATTTAAAACTGTCGAAAAATAAATATTGACTAAAGTTTTCTAAAACGGTTTTAAAAATAGTGTGACAAATACTTAAAAAAACAGTAAAATAAACGACTACTTTGGTTTAAAGAAATTGTCTAAACCTGCCAAAGCCTGTGCCTAGCCAGGTGGAAAAAAGGTGAGGGGACACAACGTAGTTGATAGGTTTCTCACGAAAAAGTCCCGTGACTTCTAGATGTTGTTATAATATCAATTGAACTAACTCAAACACAAATTATAAAACATTCCTAACAGTGGGGCGATATGCAATGACATGCATTCCCGCCTAAATATGTCAGGGATGACTTACCACATTTTCACGCTTAATTGCTCACAAGGGGTATATAACTACACCGCTTGTCCACTTTTATTCAGTCTTTATTAATAAGAAGTGTCAGCAAGATGTTCTCTGTAAGTGTTGGTGCTGTTGTTCCATTGTTTTCCATATTGCCTGTGGGAGTATTGGTTATTATTTTGAGGTAAGCATTTTCCAAGAGTTACTATTCGTATTTTTTAATTTTTAGTATAAATTATTATTATGATATCTAGAACTCTTCTTAATCTTTACAGGTATTTGGATCCTCGTTCCTTGTTTAATGCTGCTCGTGCCTGGAAACCGATGACGACTGTTTGCCGAAACGATAAGGTTCTAAGCAGTACGATCCGGGAATATGTCAAATCAGAACTAAGGAAGAAACCTGTCCAGAACGAACCACTGTATCGCGTAACTCCACTTTTGAGACAAAGAGATCGAAAAGAGTTTAAAATACCGCGAATAAGATTGTATCGTGTAATATTGGAAGAAGAAAGGAAAAGAGGCGGCGAGAAGATCAAAATTCCGAAGACTTCGATTAGATATCAGCCATACAAAAAGACGAAGGGGATTAGGATGTGAATTATTTAAAACTGTCGAAAAATAAATATTGACTAAAGTTTTCTAAAACGGTTTTACAAATAGTGTGACAAATACTTAAAAAAACATTAAAAAAACGACTACTTTGGTTTAAAGAAATTGTCTAAACCTGCCAAAGCCTGTCCCTAGCCAGGTGGAAAAAGGGTGAGGGGACACAACGTAGTTGATAGGTTTCTCACGAAAAAGTCCCGTGACTTCTAGATGTTGTTATAATATCAATTGAACTAACTCAAACACAAATTATAAAACATTCCTAACAGTGGGGCGATATGCAATGACATGCATTCCCGCCTAAATATGTCAGGGATGACTTACCACATTTTCACGCTTAATTGCTCACAAGGGGTATATAACTACACCGCTTGTCCACTTTTATTCAGTCTTTATTAATAAGAAGTGTCAGCAAGATGTTCTCTGTAAGTGATGGTGCTGTTGTTCCATTGTTTTCCATATTGCCTGTGGGAGTATTGGTTATTATTTTGAGGTAAGCATTTTCCAAGAGTTACTATTCGTATTTTTTAATTTTTAGTATAAATTATTATTATGATATCTAGAACTCTTCTTAATCTTTACAGGTATTTGGATCCTCGTTCCTTGTTTAATGCTGCTCGTGCCTGGAAACCGATGACGACTGTTTGCCGAAACGATGAGGTTCTAAGCAGTACGATCCGGGAATATGTCAAATTAGAACTGAGGAAGAAACCTGTCCAGAACGAACCACTGTATCGCGTTACTCTACTTTTGAGACAAAGAGATCGAAAAGAGTTTAAAATACCGCGAATAAGATTGTATCGTGTAATATTGGAAGAAGAAAGGAAAAGAGGCGGCGAGAAGATCAAAATTCCGAAGACTTCGATTAGATATCAGCCATACAAAAAGACGAAGGGGATTAGGATGTGAATTATTTAAAACTGTCGAAAAATAAATATTGACTAAAGTTTTCTAAAACGGTTTTAAAAATAGTGTGACAAATACTTAAAAAAACAGTAAAATAAACGACTACTTTGGTTTAAAGAAATTGTCTAAACCTGCCAAAGCCTGTGCCTAGCCAGGTGGAAAAAAGGTGAGGGGACACAACGTAGTTGATAGGTTTCTCACGAAAAAGTCCCGTGACTTCTAGATGTTGTTATAATATCAATTGAACTAACTCAAACACAAATTATAAAACATTCCTAACAGTGGGGCGATATGCAATGACATGCATTCCCGCCTAAATATGTCAGGGATGACTTACCACATTTTCACGCTTAATTGCTCACAAGGGGTATATAACTACACCGCTTGTCCACTTTTATTCAGTCTTTATTAATAAGAAGTGTCAGCAAGATGTTCTCTGTAAGTGTTGGTGCTGTTGTTCCATTGTTTTCCATATTGCCTGTGGGAGTATTGGTTATTATTTTGAGGTAAGCATTTTCCAAGAGTTACTATTCGTATTTTTTAATTTTTAGTATAAATTATTATTATGATATCTAGAACTCTTCTTAATCTTTACAGGTATTTGGATCCTCGTTCCTTGTTTAATGCTGCTCGTGCCTGGAAACCGATGACGACTGTTTGCCGAAACGATAAGGTTCTAAGCAGTACGATCCGGGAATATGTCAAATCAGAACTAAGGAAGAAACCTGTCCAGAACGAACCACTGTATCGCGTAACTCCACTTTTGAGACAAAGAGATCGAAAAGAGTTTAAAATACCGCGAATAAGATTGTATCGTGTAATATTGGAAGAAGAAAGGAAAAGAGGCGGCGAGAAGATCAAAATTCCGAAGACTTCGATTAGATATCAGCCATACAAAAAGACGAAGGGGATTAGGATGTGAATTATTTAAAACTGTCGAAAAATAAATATTGACTAAAGTTTTCTAAAACGGTTTTACAAATAGTGTGACAAATACTTAAAAAAACATTAAAAAAACGACTACTTTGGTTTAAAGAAATTGTCTAAACCTGCCAAAGCCTGTCCCTAGCCAGGTGGAAAAAGGGTGAGGGGACACAACGTAGTTGATAGGTTTCTCACGAAAAAGTCCCGTGACTTCTAGATGTTGTTATAATATCAATTGAACTAACTCAAACACAAATTATAAAACATTCCTAACAGTGGGGCGATATGCAATGACATGCATTCCCGCCTAAATATGTCAGGGATGACTTACCACATTTTCACGCTTAATTGCTCACAAGGGGTATATAACTACACCGCTTGTCCACTTTTATTCAGTCTTTATTAATAAGAAGTGTCAGCAAGATGTTCTCTGTAAGTGATGGTGCTGTTGTTCCATTGTTTTCCATATTGCCAGTGGGAGTATTGGTTATTATTTTGAGGTAAGCATTTTCCAAGAGTTACTATTAGTATTTTTTTATTTTTAGTATAAATTATTATTATGATATCTAGAACTCTTCTTAATCTTTACAGGTATTTGGATCCTCCTTCCTTGTTTAATGCTGCTCGTGCCTGGAAACCGATGACGACTGTTTGCCGAAACGATGAGGTTCTAAGCAGTACGATCCGGGAATATGTCAAATCAGAACTGAGGAAGAAACCTGTCCAGAACGAACCACTGTATCGCGTAACTCCACTTTTGAGACAAAGAGATCGAAAAGAGTTTAAAATACCGCGAATAAGATTGTATCGTGTAATATTGGAAGAAGAAAGGAAAAGAGGCGGCGAGAAGATCAAAATTCCGAAGACTTCGATTAGATATCAGCCATACAAAAAGACGAAGGGGATTAGGATGTGAATTATTTAAAACTGTCGAAAAATAAATATTGACTAAAGTTTTCTAAAACGGTTTTAAAAATAGTGTGACAAATACTTAAAAAAACAGTAAAATAAACGACTAATTTGGTTTAACGAAATTGTCTAAACCTGCCAAAGCCTGTCCCTAGCCAGGTGGAAAAAGGGTGAGGGGACACAACGTAGTTGATAGGTTTCTCACGAAAAAGTCCCGTGACTTCTAGATGTTGTTATAATATCAATTGAACTAACTCAAACACAAATTATAAAACATTCCTAACAGTGGGGCGATATGCAATGACATGCATTCCCGCCTAAATATGTCAGGGATGACTTACCACATTTTCACGCTTAATTGCTCACAAGGGGTATATAACTACACCGCTTGTCCACTTTTATTCAGTCTTTATTAATAAGAAGTGTCAGCAAGATGTTCTCTGTAAGTGTTGGTGCTGTTGTTCCATTGTTTTCCATATTGCCTGTGGGAGTATTGGTTATTATTTTGAGGTAAGCATTTTCCAAGAGTTACTATTCGTATTTTTTAATTTTTAGTATAAATAATTATTATGATATCTAAAACTCTTCTTAATCTTTACAGGTATTTGGATCCTCCTTCCTTGTTTAATGCTGCTCGTGCCTGGAAACCGATGACGACTGTTTGCCGAAACGATGAGGTTCTAAGCAGTACGATCCGGGAATATGTCAAATCAGAACTGAGGAAGAAACCTGTCCAGAACGAACCGTATCGCGTAACTCCACTTTTGAGACAAAGAGATCGAAAAGAGTTTAAAATACCGCGAATAAGATTGTATCGTGTAATATTGGAAGAAGAAAGGAAAAGAGGCGGCGAGAAGATCAAAATTCCGAAGACTTCGATTAGATATCAGCCATACAAAAAGACGAAGGGGATTAGGATGTGAATTATTTAAAACTGTCGAAAAATAAATATTGACTAAAGTTTTCTAAAACGGTTTTAAAAATAGTGTGACAAATACTTAAAAAAACAGTAAAATAAACGACTACTTTGGTTTAAAGAAATTGTCTAAACCTGCCAAAGCCTGTCCCTAGCCAGGTGGAAAAAGGGTGAGGGGACACAACGTAGTTGATAGGTTTCTCACGAAAAAGTCCCGTGACTTCTAGATGTTGTTATAATATCAATTGAACTAACTCAAACACAAATTATAAAACATTCCTAACAGTGGGGCGATATGCAATGACATGCATTCCCGCCTAAATATGTCAGGGATGACTTACCACATTTTCACGCTTAATTGCTCACAAGGGGTATATAACTACACCGCTTGTCCACTTTTATTCAGTCTTTATTAATAAGAAGTGTCAGCAAGATGTTCTCTGTAAGTGTTGGTGCTGTTGTTCCATTGTTTTCCATATTGCCTGTGGGAGTATTGGTTATTATTTTGAGGTAAGCATTTTCCAAGAGTTACTATTCGTATTTTTTAATTTTTAGTATAAATAATTATTATGATATCTAAAACTCTTCTTAATCTTTACAGGTATTTGGATCCTCGTTCCTTGTTTAATGCTGCTCGTGCCTGGAAACCGATGACGACTGTTTGCCGAAACGATGAGGTTCTAAGCAGTACGATCCGGGAATATGTCAAATCAGAACTGAGGAAGAAACCTGTCCAGAACGAACCACTGTATCGCGTAACTCCACTTTTGAGACAAAGAGATCGAAAAGAGTTTAAAATACCGCGAATAAGATTGTATCGTGTAATATTGGAAGAAGAAAGGAAAAGAGGCGGCGAGAAGATCAAAATTCCGAAGACTTCGATTAGATATCAGCCATACAAAAAGACGAAGGGGATTAGGATGTGAATTATTTAAAACTGTCGAAAAATAAATATTGACTAAAGTTTTCTAAAACGGTTTTAAAAATAGTGTGACAAATACTTAAAAAAACAGTAAAATAAACGACTACTTTGGTTTAAAGAAATTGTCTAAACCTGCCAAAGCCTGTGCCTAGCCAGGTGGAAAAAAGGTGAGGGGGCACAACGTAGTTGATAGGTTTCTCACGAAAAAGTCCCGTGACTTCTAGATGTTGTTATTGATGTCATTCCCGCCTAAATATGTCAGGGATGACTTACCACATTTTCACGCTTAATTGCTCACAAGGGGTATATAACTACACCGCTTGTCCACTTTTATTCAGTCTTTATTAATAAGAAGTGTCAGCAAGATGTTCTCTGTAAGTGTTGGTGCTGTTGTTCCATTGTTTTCCATATTGCCAGTGGGAGTATTGGTTATTATTTTGAGGTAAGCATTTTCCAAGAGTTACTATTCGTATTTTTTAATTTTTAGTATAAATTATTATTATGATATCTAAAACTCTTCTTAATCTTTACAGGTATTTGGATCCTCGTTCCTTGTTTAATGCTGCTCGTGCCTGGAAACCGATGACGACTGTTTGCCGAAACGATGAGGTTCTAAGCAGTACGATCCGGGAATATGTCAAATCAGAACTGAGGAAGAAACCTGTCCAGAACGAACCACTGTATCGCGTAACTCCACTTTTGAGACAAAGAGATCGAAAAAAGTTTAAAATACCGCGAATAAGATTGTATCGTGTAATATTGGAAGAAGAAAGGAAAAGAGGCGGCGAGAAGATCAAAATTCCGAAGACTTCGATTAGATATCAGCCATACAAAAAGACGAAGGGGATTAGGATGTGAATTATTTAAAACTGTCGAAAAATAAATATTGACTAAAGTTTTCTAAAACGGTTTTAAAAATAGTGTGACAAATACTTAAAAAAACAGTAAAATAAACGACTACTTTGGTTTAAAGAAATTGTCTAAACCTGCCAAAGCCTGTGCCTAGCCAGGTGGAAAAAAGGTGAGGGGACACAACGTAGTTGATAGGTTTCTCACGAAAAAGTCCCGTGACTTCTAGATGTTGTTATAATATCAATTGAACTAACTCAAACACAAATTATAAAACATTCCTAACAGTGGGGCGATATGCAATGACATGCATTCCCGCCTAAATATGTCAGGGATGACTTACCACATTTTCACGCTTAATTGCTCACAAGGGGTATATAACTACACCGCTTGTCCACTTTTATTCAGTCTTTATTAATAAGAAGTGTCAGCAAGATGTTCTCTGTAAGTGTTGGTGCTGTTGTTCCATTGTTTTCCATATTGCCTGTGGGAGTATTGGTTATTATTTTGAGGTAAGCATTTTCCAAGAGTTACTATTCGTATTTTTTAATTTTTAGTATAAATTATTATTATGATATCTAGAACTCTTCTTAATCTTTACAGGTATTTGGATCCTCGTTCCTTGTTTAATGCTGCTCGTGCCTGGAAACCGATGACGACTGTTTGCCGAAACGATGAGGTTCTAAGCAGTACGATCCGGGAATATGTCAAATTAGAACTGAGGAAGAAACCTGTCCAGAACGAACCACTGTATCGCGTAACTCCACTTTTGAGACAAAGAGATCGAAAAGAGTTTAAAATACCGCGAATAAAATTGTATCGTGTAATATTGGAAGAAGAAAGGAAAAGAGGCGGCGAGAAGATCAAAATTCCGAAGACTTCGATTAGATATCAGCCATACAAAAAGACGAAGGGGATTAGGATGTGAATTATTTAAAACTGTCGAAAAATAAATATTGACTAAAGTTTTCTAAAACGGTTTTAAAAATAGTGTGACAAATACTTAGAAAAACAGTAAAATAAACGACTACTTTGGTTTAAAGAAATTGTCTAAACCTGCCAAAGCCTGTCCCTAGCCAGGTGGAAAAAGGGTGAGGGGACACAACGTAGTTGATAGGTTTCTCACGAAAAAGTCCCGTGACTTCTAGATGTTGTTATAATATCAATTGAACTAACTCAAACACAAATTATAAAACATTCCTAACAGTGGGGCGATATGCAATGACATGCATTCCCGCCTAAATATGTCAGGGATGACTTACCACATTTTCACGCTTAATTGCTCACAAGGGGTATATAACTACACCGCTTGTCCACTTTTATTCAGTCTTTATTAATAAGAAGTGTCAGCAAGATGTTCTCTGTAAGTGTTGGTGCTGTTGTTCCATTGTTTTCCATATTGCCTGTGGGAGTATTGGTTATTATTTTGAGGTAAGCATTTTCCAAGAGTTACTATTCGTATTTTTTAATTTTTAGTATAAATTATTATTATGATATCTAAAACTCTTCTTAATCTTTACAGGTATTTGGATCCTCCTTCCTTGTTTAATGCTGCTCGTGCCTGGAAACCGATGACGACTGTTTGCCGAAACGATGAGGTTCTAAGCAGTACGATCCGGGAATATGTCAAATCAGAACTGAGGAAGAAACCTGTCCAGAACCAACCACTGTATCGCGTAACTCCACTTTTGAGACAAAGAGATCGAAAAGAGTTTAAAATACCGCGAATAAGATTGTATCGTGTAATATTGGAAGAAGAAAGGAAAAGAGGCGGCGAGAAGATCAAAATTCCGAAGACTTCGATTAGATATCAGCCATACAAAAAGACGAAGGGGATTAGGATGTGAATTATTTAAAACTGTCGAAAAATAAATATTGACTAAAGTTTTCTAAAACGGTTTTAAAAATAGTGTGACAAATACTTAAAAAAACAGTAAAATAAACGACTACTTTGGTTTAAAGAAATTGTCTAAACCTGCCAAAGCCTGTCCCTAGCCAGGTGGAAAAAGGGTGAGGGGACACAACGTAGTTGATAGGTTTCTCACGAAAAAGTCCCGTGACTTCTAGATGTTGTTATAATATCAATTGAACTAACTCAAACACAAATTATAAAACATTCCTAACAGTGGGGCGATATGCAATGACATGCATTCCCGCCTAAATATGTCAGGGATGACTTACCACATTTTCACGCTTAATTGCTCACAAGGGGTATATAACTACACCGCTTGTCCACTTTTATTCAGTCTTTATTAATAAGAAGTGTCAGCAAGATGTTCTCTGTAAGTGTTGGTGCTGTTGTTCCATTGTTTTCCATATTGCCTGTGGGAGTATTGGTTATTATTTTGAGGTAAGCATTTTCCAAGAGTTACTATTCGTATTTTTTAATTTTTAGTATAAATTATTATTATGATATCTAGAACTCTTCTTAATCTTTACAGGTATTTGGATCCTCCTTCCTTGTTTAATGCTGCTCGTGCCTGGAAACCGATGACGACTGTTTGCCGAAACGATGAGGTTCTAAGCAGTACGATCCGGGAATATGTCAAATCAGAACTGAGGAAGAAACCTGTCCAGAACGAACCACTGTATCGCGTAACTCCACTTTTGAGACAAAGAGATCGAAAAGAGTTTAAAATACCGCGAATAAGATTGTATCGTGTAATATTGGAAGAAGAAAGGAAAAGAGGCGGCGAGAAGATCAAAATTCCGAAGACTTCGATTAGATATCAGCCATACAAAAAGACGAAGGGGATTAGGATGTGAATTATTTAAAACTGTCGAAAAATAAATATTGACTAAAGTTTTCTAAAACGGTTTTAAAAATAGTGTGATAAATACTTAAAAAAACAGTAAAATAAACGACTACTTTGGTTTAAAGAAATTGTCTAAACCTGCCAAAGCCTGTCCCTAGCCAGGTGGAAAAAAGGGGAGGGGACACAACGTAGTTGATAGGTTTCTCACGAAAAAGTCCCGTGACTTCTAGATGTTGTTATAATATCAATTGAACTAACTCAAACACAAATTATAAAACATTCCTAACAGTGGGGCGATATGCAATGACATGTATTCCCGCCTAAATATGTCAGGGATGACTTACCACATTTTCACGCTTAATTGCTCACAAGGGGTATATAACTACACCGCTTGTCCACTTTTATTCAGTCTTTATTAATAAGAAGTGTCAGCAAGATGTTCTCTGTAAGTGTTGGTGCTGTTGTTCCATTGTTTTCCATATTGCCTGTGGGAGTATTGGTTATTATTTTGAGGTAAGCATTTTCCAAGAGTTACTATTCGTATTTTTTAATTTTTAGTATAAATTATTATTATGATATCTAAAACTCTTCTTAATCTTTACAGGTATTTCGATCCTCGTTCCTTGTTTAATGCTGCTCGTGCCTGGAAACCGATGACGACTGTTTGCCGAAACGATGAGGTTCTAAGCAGTACGATCCGGGAATATGTCAAATCAGAACTGAGGAAGAAACCTGTCCAGAACGAACCACTGTATCGCGTAACCCCCCGTAAGTCCACTTTTGAGACAAAGAGATCGAAAAGAGTTTAAAATACCGCGAATAAGATTGTATCGTGTAATATTGGAAGAAGAAAGGAAAAGAGGCGGCGAGAAGATCAAAATTCCGAAGACTTCGATTAGATATCAGCCATACAAAAAGACGAAGGGGATTAGGATGTGAATTATTTAAAACTGTCGAAAAATAAATATTGACTAAAGTTTTCTAAAACGGTTTTAAAAATAGTGTGACAAATACTTAAAAAAACAGTAAAATAAACGACTACTTTGGTTTAAAGAAATTGTCTAAACCTGCCAAAGCCTGTGCCTAGCCAGGTGGAAAAAAGGTGAGGGGGCACAACGTAGTTGATAGGTTTCTCACGAAAAAGTCCCGTGACTTCTAGATGTTGTTATTGATGTCATTCCCGCCTAAATATGTCAGGGATGACTTACCACATTTTCACGCTTAATTGCTCACAAGGGGTATATAACTACACCGCTTGTCAGTAGGTATTGCGGCAGTTGAGCCAGACAGTTCTAGGGGCCCTAGATTCTCTGTCTCTCTCTAATCTGGTGACTTTTTGTCTGTCTCTCTCTAGGTGGTTAAGTACGGAATCTGCATTACCGACATTCTGTATTACCGGCATTTGGTTCGTCACTTGGCTAAATGGTGTTAGTGTTGCTAGGGGAAAACAGATGGCGCCAGTGTCGTTTTTGTACCGACATTCTGTATTATCGGCATTTGGTTCGTCACTTTGCTAAATGGTGTTAGTGTTGCTAGGGGAAAACAGATGGCTCCGGTGTCGTTTGACGTGATTCTCGAAGTACGGAATCTGTATTACCGGCCTTGTCCGGCATGCGCGAATTAAATTAATTGATCTAATTAAATTAATTCACGGTATCAATTACATATCTCCTCTCTCATTTCTCATACGTATGCTGGAATTAAATTAATTCACGGTATCATTTACATATCTCCTCTCTCATTTACATATATGATTTCTCATATGCATGCGCGAATTAAATTAATTCACGTCTCATTTTGTTCATCTCATTTTTATATATTATTATTTGTCATCTCTCATCTCTCTCTCCTCATTCCCAACTTGGATTTCCCGCTGAAAGATTTGAATTCCTAGCGCTGCTAAGGCCATCTATCGGTGACGTCATATGATCGGTATAGTAGATTTCTATACGCCTGTAGATAGGCAACCTGCTACACTTTTTTATAAAAATCAATGGAGCCAACAGGATTTGAACCGGGGACCGCTCGAATGGTAGCCAGCCAATGCATCCATTACACCACGAAGGTAATCTATTAAAGCACTGTAAACGGGTTATAAAAAAAAAATAATGTTGACTAGCTATTGTTGTGTCGAATTGACGATTTGATTTGAAAATTTAATAATGTAATTTATCGTTTAGACTAACCCTTGCTTACTTCTATATATGTTTAATTAATATGTAATTAGTACATCAAAATATGTTCTTAATATGTTAATCAATTTCCTTATAAAATATAACTATATATCATTGAAATAAAACATTAAACAATTGCAGTCGTTTATCATAAACCTAGTGGTGAGTTTGTATTATTCGTATAGCGATATGGATATATTATTCAGATATGTCGTGTTATGTGTTTAAATTTCTCATATGCATGCGCGAATTAAATTAATTCACGGTATCATTAGTGTATCTCCTCTCTCATTTACATAACTGATATCTCATTCTGTACATCTCATTTTTATATATTATTTGCCATCTCTCATCTCTCTCTCTCTCATAAATTTATTTTAAAATAAATCAGTCCTATTTGATATTTATCTACAGGTCATCATGTAATTCTGCGAAAATAATTTAATATGAAACGTAATAATAAAAAATTTATTTTCAACTATACAAAAGTAACTCTTAAGCTACTGTCAATCAACTGTCGGATTAGCTCTGATGCATTAGACCTGTTTAAATATACGCCATAAACATTTAGTTTGAAAGAAAAGAATTAGGGTCGTTATGATTTCATAAAATTTTATTTAAATGAAACGTTTAAGAATATAGAATACTGTAGAGCATTATTTTTAAAATTCAAAAACATTATCTATAGCTAAAACTGTTTAAGAAATAACTTTCAAACTAAATTTTTTTTGCATGAAAATACGTACAAACTAATTAGCCAGATTGCCTTCGACATTCTTTAAAACTGCTTTCAACTATAAATAAACAAACGTTCTTACGAATGACTGACTGAAAGGAATTTAGATTTATAAATAATTTGTTTACAACATAATCATGAATAAAGTGGTTGGTGTATTCTTGCATACGAAACAATGGAACATTTATTTACCTCTCCCTTTCTCACTCTCACGCTCTCTCACTCTCTCTCCCTTCATCCTAATGCTAGTAAATGAAACAGTAATGGATAGAGGTAACCGTTAGGTCTACTGTTCTGGGATTGGTTCGGACGGCTTTGTTATTTCATACGTGAAAATAAAAAAAAAATCGATAAATGTTTTACTGTTTTTATTATTTTTCGTATAGTTACACAATATTACTAATATTCTATTGTAAATCAGCTTAAACTAGGTGATTATAGTTTTATATAGTATATTACTTTATTACTCAATATAAACTAGATATGTTATATCAGAATGTTACAAATTAATTTTCTAACAAAATAACTTAGATCGGCTTATAAATATATATATATTCTAACACTTAACATTTACTTAATAGAATATTAACTATATATTAAACTTAAACCTCAACAACAACATACTTTATTTAATCTAGTAATATAAACTTTATATAGGTAAGAACTGTCATTTAACAACATCTTCCGCCTTTATCCAGGACTTTTCATTCAAGCCGAGCAATTTGACGTACATGTCACCATTGCTGCGGCGTTTAAGTACTTTTTCAACTAAGTAAACGTCTGGCTGATTGGTTTTCTG
Organism: Agrypnus murinus; assembly: GCA_929113105.1. Taxonomy (NCBI): domain Eukaryota; kingdom Metazoa; phylum Arthropoda; class Insecta; order Coleoptera; family Elateridae; genus Agrypnus; species Agrypnus murinus. Next base: position 117,072,834 of record OV816024.1, read on the forward strand.
CAGCTCGAACTCGTAGAAAGCTCCTCGAACAGCAACCCCATGAAGATCTTCCAGCAGATATGTGACAGGTTTTGTAAATTGAACTTTAACTATTTTGAATAATTCAGTTGACCAGCTGGGCGTGTATCCCTTAGAAAAGACCCCCTTGAACTTACTAATACGTACGAGGTCATTCAAGTCTAGTTTACGTTTACTTCCTGCAGAGACATCTGCTTTTACATTAGTGTCATAAACGGTTAGTTTGGTGGTAGGTGTAACAGTAGCAGGAGCTCGACCTATCGTTCTATGTCTGGTGTTGTTATAGCTGTCAACTACCCTCTGTAATATATCTATCCATTTAAATGATCCTCGGTAGCTAAACTCTTTATACAACTTTTGCTTAATTGTACGGATAACGCGTTCAACTATCGAAGCCTTAATTACGGAATATGTAGAGTAATGATTTATAGTGTGCTCTTTCATTAATCGTTTAAAATGTTTATTGTAAAACTCTTTCCCGAGATCCGTCTGAAGATTCTTGGGTATGACTGAACTCTTAAAGATGCTGCGGACCTGCTTTGTCACCTCTTCTCCGGATTTAGTTTTCAACGGTCGTGCATACAGATATTTCGAATAACAGTTTATCATCAGCAGTATGTAACGATACCCCTTATTTACTTTAGCATAGGGCATAAACTCGGCCAAGTCAGCCTGGAACAAGTCCTGGAAATCTTTTATTATAGTGCGACGTCTTTGAAAGTTTTTTCTAGCAGCCCTGTGTATTTCATCAACAACGGTTTGTTTAGCACTAGTCATTATCATACAATTAATCTCAACGACACCGAGAGAGCAACGTCTCAAATAATTATATTGGCAGCAGCCGTGTTTGATGAATACTGAACAATGTTAAAGCAATATACCATTATATACCCGCGACATATTCTATTCTATGATGCCTTCCTCCTTAAGTTCGCTTATAATTGATATTATTTCGTTTTCATTCTGTGGACTAGTGTTGCCGGCACTCTTTACAGCATATAACAAACGAAGCCGGTCGACTAGCTCGTTAGCCTTATTCCAGTAGACGTATTCGACTTTGCAATCGCTTAATTTTTTAAAATTTGACGATGATGATGATGATAGTCTAATGCCTAAGCCTTTGATTCTGGGTAAGTTCGGTTTAATTATATAATCATACTTCCAATGTTTAACCGCTGTTAGTTTACCCTGTGGTCTATATGATTTCTTATGCGCATTAGTAAGGGCTATTATCTGCATATAATTATTGATATCAGCTTGCGTTGGTATAGACTCTAATTCACTAAACGTGAGTAAGTCAAACAGACCGGGTGTTGCTTTGAAAACGTTGTTTTTAATTATGATGTTTGTATCACGCATAGTCACAGGGGAAGATGCAAATGTCCACGCGTCTCGATCAATTTTATATCTAATACCGAATCTAGTTCTATCTATATTTTTGTTTCCGACAGCGTTAGCTATCAGCATACCGTAATGAGTAGGGAGATCAAGAGTTTTATTAGATTCTTCTTTTCTTCTTCTTCGTCTGCTTCCGATGATGATGATGTAGCAGGTTGTTTTTTAACTTTCAACTGGGGAATGTAACTAGCTGTAGTAGTAGTAGCAGCAGATGGTTGTGTTTTAACTTTCAATAGGGGTACGTTAGAGGTGTTAACTGATTTAGCAATGGTTTCCAGTGGTGATATAACTGGATTGTGCGTGACGCGATACATACGTTCTGCTTCTGCTCTATCACGACGAAAGTATGCAAACTTCTTACGTATAGCATTACGAGCATGTATTATTTTACGCTTTAAACTCAGATCATACATGTTGGACATGTCGGCTATGCAGAGACTACTAAACGATTCGACTCTAATTATAAACTTATATATGAATCAAAACCCTTCCGATATCTGCCACGGTCTAGAGAGCTGTCTTTATTAATTACCAGGAAATCATGCGGCTCCTTTCCAACATAGAGAGCAAATGTTTTTGAACTGATCATAGCTAATACCGTCTCCTACAACATGATCGCTAAACACGTGTTTTAAGTTCAACTCGTCTTGTCTAAAGAGAATAATTAGGTTTGCATTGTCCCTAATCAGATGTTTCGGTATCTTGGCGTACGTTTGGCCTAGATAAAAACAGTCGACACCCTTATGCCTACCCATGCTAAAATATTCTCTAATCTTTTCCTGCTTGCTGCAAATTATATCATCAAAAATGAACACTGAATTAGGTTTAACATCACCGGGGCTGATTACGTCATCGTTTTCGCTAAATTCATGATATCCCATACCCGTAAGTGGTTTCATAACACGTCTTAAGAATTCATATTTAGGTTGAAATAAAGACTTGGCGTATAGGTAGATATTTTCAAATTTTAATCCGTTTTCGCTAATAAGTAAACCTAACATAGCATTAGTTTTACCACAGGAAGATGGACCGCTCAATATTGCTCTACATGATATAGGTAACAGGTCGCCATGTTTCCTAACATCCTCGCCTGATCGTCGTTGTAAAGATGTATCATCGCAGTCGTCTAGGTTACATATGTTTAGTGACTTATTTTGTTTAACGACCTTCATTACGGTATGCGTACGTGTCTAGTCACGGTCTCGTTAAACGGATTATACTCGATTAATGCGTCGTGAAGGATCAAACAATACGCCTTAGTTGTGTTCGTAAATGCGGCTGAAGACTCGAGCTCTAGTCTAATATCGACAGTGGAATCCTTAAAACTCTCTACCTGTCTTGAACAGTCAATAACAAAAATGGGATACGTTTCAAACGATTTGTAGCTGAGTAAACAGCTCTCAGCCGCACCTCTACCTATACCGTCATAGTAGTTCTCGCGAAAACGAGTATAATTCAGATACGCAGGAATGTAGTCCTTACGGTCGAAATCGAGATTTAATCGCTGATGCGGGAACACTTGCGAATTTAAATACAACTTAACGTCGACCAAGTTCGAATGAGTAAATGTAGTCGGGTTACCCGTTCTTATACCCAGCTGGCGCTCGTCTTGTAAAACTACAAAGACCCAGCGCGGTTTCTCTAGATCATTGGAGTTCTTTACACGCCAAACCTGGTTTTTAGTAGTTCCCAACGAGGGTAACTCGTGTAATTCCCAACGTCTAAACGGAGCGATAATAGAAGAATTATCTCTTAAACTCTCCACCAGGTTCACTTTGCTTTCATCTGATAACAGTATATGCGGAACTTCCCACGAGAGCTTATCAATCTTGATATCTACGTCGGTACCTGCATCACCTGCGTCGCTTTTATAGCAATTAAATTCGTTCTTGGAGCGAATTAAAACTAGCTGACAACTCATATGAGGTATTACTTTTTTATAATCGTCTGCAAATCCAAAGATATCTTTTAATGGTATTCTACACGTGAAATGAAAGACGTTATTACCCTGGTTATGTAACAAATCATTATCGCTAGTAATCCCTAAGTTCCATGCTGAGCTGGTTAAAGCTCTATCCTCGGCGCCATGTGAAACGAGACCTTTTATAGTACTTGTAATGCCGGGCTGTTTACAGACATCTATGAGCTGGTTTGTGCCTAATATTAGTTGAATTTCATCAAACAGAAAGTGGGCAAAATTGTTTACCAGAAGGAATTGCTTGTTTTCTGCACGCGTTATGCTACCTTTAACAAGTACATAGCTGTCATACAAAGCTAAAACGTTATCGGAATTTTGTATGCTGATTCTAATGGTGTCGGAATGATTGGCATTTAGCGTAAACGGCAGATAGGTATAAAAATCCTCTTTTATTATATCTGTATCGACGCGTGGCTTCCCAAATATGTTTAATTTATCAATGGTAAAGGTGTCGGTGTTAATATGCATTTTACTTCGTTTTGACATGCTGCTGCTGCTGCTGTTATCGTACTTTAAAGCCTAAAGATTCAAGAAAAAGGCGACGAGCTTTAGTTAGTTTTAATCGAAGGTCTGCACGTGCCGACGTTCGACGGTGAATGACCTTTGATGGACATATGCTGATGTTTTTATAGCTAAAGTTTATTCCCATTTTTCACGTTTAAGTTCTAGCCTGATGCTCGTGAAAGTGTCTTCAGACAAATTTATCAACTCTCCTCTCGCGTCTACCAGTCTAATGGTAATGTTGTCGATCTCGGTGACAGTGATGGGAAAGTAAATCACATGCGATGGCTCCTTTTCTATCAGATAACCGGGTGGTACGCAAACACCAAATTCGAAGATTGTATAACCTGCTTGATTGTTTCTATATGAGCCGCCTGTAATATTCGTGTCTACAAAGATGTTTGGAGTTGAAAGTATATCGACAACTCGATCTGATACGTGTCTACTACCGGGTTCTAGCACGCGCTTCTTAAATCCTAGTAGTGATCCTATGTTATCGGGTTTGGTAAAATCAATCAACTCGGTAGCTGATTCAATCTCACACTTTCCCGTATTAGTGTTAGCTTTGATTTGTAGTAGTAGATCTCCCTCTTCGGGGTCGCCACTAATTTGATTCTTTATATAGTTAACGATTTCAGACAACTCGTAGCTACCCGGTTCAATAGTTATCGCCTTTTCTCCGTAATAAAATTTATTTTTGCCTGGGTATATATTCCGTATCGTGTGACTTGTATATAAGCCGACTAAACCTAGTGAGTATTCGTAACGCACGTGATCTAGTGTTATAGGTGGATAAATACGATCCGTAGAAAGCCTGTTTCCTGTACCGTACACCGTGATGGTCCTAGCCATACTTATCCGATTTACACTTTCACCTCTCTTTTATACAAAAATCGTAGACACAGATGTCCGCAGTTGTATGTATTGAACTTTTGTTCTTGGGCTACGTTGTAGTATACGGCGCAGCGAGGCCCTAAATATTTCACAAGTTCAGATGGTGGTCTCAGGTCTCCGAAGGGGTCATAGTACAAAACCACGTTTCGATCCTTTCTATAGGCAACCCAATGAGTACCCGGTCCTCCAGCGTCGTCAAGATTAACAATAGCTCTTTCGAATTGCAAAGGTTTCGTTGCAGGTAGACTTGTTCTCATATAGACACCTCTAAAATAGGGAATGTCTTTAGCATGTTTTATTATATCTAGGTCTGTAAGTGGTCTCCGAGGCAAGTTATTCAGTTTTTTGACCGCCTGACATATGGTTTTAAGTACAATGCAGCTCCGCCAGCTCTATACGGCTTCAGGTAAAGGGCGTTCCCGTTCTTACCGCCTAAAGCGATAGCTTCCATACTTTTATTATGCCGTGTAGTTTCTTCTAGCTGTCTCTTATTACTATTAGCAGTGTTAACAGCTTTTGCTACCCCTGAGGCGCCTCCTATAATTGCACCGAGAGCCGAGAGGCCAGCAAAAATTGGTATGAGTGGTAAAATACCCCCTGTAGCTGTAGGCACAGGAATTATTCGGGGTACTTTAACGTTTTTTCGACTGCCTACGTTTTGAATGATTCTTCTGGCAGCGCTCAGGGCATGATGTATTAAATCTTTACCCGTGAGTCTCTTGCTTGCACGATTCACTACACCAACAAGCTTCTTTAAAACGCCACCTTTGAAAGTGACAGTTTTCTTCATCATCTTTTTAGCGAGACCCTTTTTCGCCGACAGTTTGTTTGTCTTTACGCCCATTCCCAACTTTCTTTTAGCCTTCATTATACCGGTTACAAACAGAGCTGATGCTTTTTCCCCTAATTTAGAGTCTTTAGCCTTAACACGCTTCCAAGCGGCTTCTTCTAATACACGATCTGCCTGGTGTCTACTGTTCAAATCGGAGCTTTGAGCGTACGAGATGTCGTGCTGCATACACGCCTGGTCCAAAGGATTTATACCTTTATCGCCACGTTGTAATCTTTTAGATAATTTAGTACCAGGTCCACAGTACTGATATGAAGGAAGATGTAGTTCAATAGACAGCTTGTCTATGAGCTTGTTAACAAACCCGTTACCTTCGTGAACTAACATCTGGTACTGAGAGAAGAGACTGCTTGTACCTGTATTTATACTCGGTCACCGCTGCAGCCGGACTAATCTGTGTTCTGAAATCTCTGCGTATAGATAAAGTCTCTATGATTAGCTTGTAGAATTTCACACAGATGCTTTTCAACATTATGTATTCTTGTTTGAAAACGGTATCTGTCCAGAGCTAATGTTTGCCAGTCTCCCTTTCTTGCCTGTCTGTATGCATACTCCCATACTATCATATGATGTATATTATTCATGCTTGCGTCGGCGAAACTTACTTTCTTTACCATATCGATGTGTTGCTGCTGCTGTTGCTACAAATCGCTATGTTTGGAGAGTTATTGACATTAGTAAAACTAAAAACTTTGTTTAAATACATTTTTTTTTATTTCTTCAACGATACATTTAGGCTAAGAAAAAAAATAACTGATTAGCGTAGATATAAGCAAACTAAGCATTTGCGCAGCATTCCCGTAAGGCTCACCACATTTCCTATCTGCGCTAATCAGGCATTTGATATAATACACTTTAAAACTAGAATAAAAAATGGTGTAAATATGATTAGGTCAACCGATAGTAGTAGTAAATTCCGTTATTAGTCGGTATTGTACACTCTCTTTATGTTGTAAGAGTTCGTACGTGTTGCAGATTCGGCTATTAGGGCATCAAACGATGATCGCATAACTTTTTGAGTATCCTCGAGCACTTGTACTTTATCTAATAATTTTTTATAATTACTATCTAGGGTATTATTCGTTTCTTCTATCTTTGTCAACACACTCGAATGATTAGTTTCCATCTCATCATTCGCTATTAGGTGATTTCTCTTTGTTTCTTTTTCCAACGTTGTTAGCAAACTGTTAAGTTTACTAGTTTCAATCTCAACCTTTGTTACCTTTTGCTTTAGATCTTTAATAGTGTTCTGAGTGTCGGTAGTCATTGTAATGAAGGTTTGTACAGCAGAGTCGAATTGAGCATCTACATAAGCTTTAGAAGTGACATCCGTGCCATCTATAGGGTAACTTACTGAAACAATACGTTTACCATCTGCATTAAACTGCATTTGATCGTTTGTATGCATAGCCCTATTGTTAAAATACTGCCTAGAGATTACATCTTTATCCTCTAGAGGCTCCCCTATATTACAAATTCTTCCATCTTTAGCATCATAGTACGACCCCTGTCCTTTATCCTCTCGTCGTCGTCTCAAACAATTAGAGAGTAATTTTCTTTCAACATCGTCCACCAGCTCGTCGGTATACTTTTTCGTACAAACATCGTGGTTGTCAAGCGGTTCTTTAACGTGTACTAACCTTCTTTTCTTAACATCAATTACACCTTCATCGTTATCTGATAACATTAGTACAGAACGCTTCGTGACAAGATCGTTATCGTTGATAGGAGCGCCTACATTAGTTATACGACGGTTCTCAACATCGAAATTACCCTCTGGTGTTAATTTGAAACCATAACCTCTCGGTCCACGTTTTGTTGCAGCCATTGCTTCATCTGTCATACTCATCATAGCTCTACCGAAGAGATCTATTGTGTTCATGATGACGTATGACAAATAACTGTCACGCATGAACAGAATACACAGTATTTATAGCTGAGATCTTCATAGCGTAATGATGTACATATTTCAATACGTCATGAGATTTATACAGTTCGTCGGATGTTCTCGGACATAATCGTAGACGGTACTGAGACTTCTCGTAATCAGCCCGCATTTAATTTAGTAAACATCGTATGCTTTTACGCTTTTTTGAATAATTATCGTCAGAACCAATCCCAGAACAGTAGACCTAACGGTTACCTCTATCCAATACTGTTTCATTTACTAGCATTAGGATGAAGGGAGAGAGAGAGAGAGAGAGAGAGAGAGAGAGAGAGAGAGAGAGAGAGAGAGAGAGAGAGAGAGAGAGAGAGAGAGAGAGAGAGAGAGAGAGAGAGAGAGAGAGAGAGAGAGAGAGAGAGAGAGAGAGAGGTAAATAAATGTTCCATTGTTTCGTATGCAAAAATACACCAACCACTTTATTCATGATTATGTTGTAAACAAATTATTTATAAATCTAAATTCCTTTCAGTCAGTCATTCGTAAGAACGTTTGTTTATTTATAGTTGAAAGCAGTTTTAAAGAATGTCGAATGCAATCTGGCTAATTAGTTTGTACGTATTTTCATGCAAAAAAAAATTTAGTTTGAAAGTTATTTCTTAAACAGTTTTAGCTATAGATAATGTTTTTGAATTTTAAAAATAATGCTCTACAGTATTCTATATTCTTAAACGTTTCATTTAAATAAAATTTTATGAAATCATAACGACCCTAATTCTTTTCTTTCAAACTAAATGTTTATGGCGTATATTTAAACAGGTCTAATGCACCAGAGCTAATCCGACAGTTGATTGACAGTAGCTTAAGAGTTACTTTTGTATAGTTGAAAATAAATTTTTTTATTATTACGTTTCATATTAAATTATTTTCGCAGAATTACATGATGACCTGAAGATAAATATCAAATAGGACTGATTTATTTTAAAATAAATTTATGAGAGAGAGATGAGAGATGGCAAATAATATATAAAAATGATATGTACAGAATGAGATATCAGTTATGTAAATGAGAGAGGAGATACACTAATGATACCGTGAATTAATTTAATTCGCGCATGCATATGAGAAATTTAAACACATAACACGACATATCTGAATAATATATCCATATCGCTATACGAATAATACAAACTCACCACTAGGTTTATGATAAACGACTGCAATTGTTTAATGTTTTATTTCAATGATATATAGTTATATTTTATAAGGAAATTGATTAACATATTAAGAACATATTTTGATGTACTAATTACATATTAATTAAACATATATAGAAGTAAGCAAGGGTTAGTCTAAACGATAAATTACATTATTAAATTTTCAAATCAAATCGTCAATTCGACACAATAGCTAGTCAACATTATTTTTTTTTATAACCCGTTTACAGTGCTTTAATAGATTACCTTCGTGGTGTAATGGATGCATTGGCTGGCTACCATTCGAGCGGTCCCCGGTTCAAATCCTGTTGGCTCCATTGATTTTTATAAAAAAGTGTAGCAGGTTGCCTATCTACAGGCGTATAGAAATCTACTATACCGATCATATGACGTCACCGATAGATGGCCTTAGCAGCGCTAGGAATTCAAATCTTTCAGCGGGAAATCCAAGTTGGGAATGAGGAGAGAGAGATGAGAGATGACAAATAATAATATATAAAAATGAGATGAACAAAATGAGACGTGAATTAATTTAATTCGCGCATGCATATGAGAAATCATATATGTAAATGAGAGAGGAGATATGTAAATGATACCGTGAATTAATTTAATTTAGATCAATTAATTTAATTCGCCCATGCATATGAGAAATCATATATGTAAATGAGAGAGGAGCTATGTAATTGATACCGTGAATTAATTTAATTCGCGCATGCATATGAGAAATCATATATGTAAATGAGAGAGGAGATATGTAATTGATACCGTGAATTAATTTAATTCGCGCATGCATATGAGAAATCATATATGTAAATGAGAGAGGAGATATGTAATTGATACCGTGAATTAATTTAATTAGATCAATTAATTTAATTCGCCCATGCATATGAGAAATCATATATGTAAATGAGAGAGGAGATATGTAAATGATACCGTGAATTAATTTAATTTAGATCAATTAATTTAATTCGCCCATGCATATGAGAAATCATATATGTAAATGAGAGAGGAGATATGTAATTGATACCGTGAATTAATTTAATTAGATCAATTAATTTAATTCGCCCATGCATATGAGAAATCATATATGTAAATGAGAGAGGAGATATGTAATTGATACCGTGAATTAATTTAATTAGATCAATTAATTTAATTCGCGCATTTAATTTGCGCATTTAATTCGCGCATTTAATTCGCGCATTTAATTAGACCACGCCTCATTTGCATATTAATTAGATCGCGGGTCATTTGCATAAAAAGGGAGGGGCAGGTCTCAGGTGGCCCAATACCTACTTCTA
>OV816024.1:119561754-119792270 GCA_929113105.1 Agrypnus murinus
ATGCTGATTGATTTTCCGAGGAGGACATCTAATTGTGGCAGCATCGAAATTCTGCATCCCACATCCTTGCCCCCAGTAACTAGAATTCTAAAATACAAGCCCACCTTTGTGACAACTTATTTTAAAGAGTATAAAAAAAGAAAATGGTTAGTGCAAAAAATTTAATTTGGGGCCTGAGTTGCCGAGATAAAGGGGAAAGTCTTTTACCAAACCTTATCTCTTAAACTATGTTAGATTTAGATATTAACATTCCTTTTTACTCATCCCTCTATCACGGGCGCACACGAACTGCATCACGGATTATCAGCTTTATATTTTTCATGTTGGGTAAAGATAATCCCCTGTCTGAACTACACCACGGACAATATTAACATCCGGAATTTACTACCTGAACTGCACCGATAACGCTCAAAGGTTTCAAAAAAGAAACTACTAAAATTTGGATACCCTTAATTTGTCGTTTGCTGGAAAAATGTACAGATTAATACAAGTATTACTCTTAAGATATTCCAACTTTGTATATTATTAAAAACAATCAATTGCAAAAGATTTACAGGAGGTGTATTCATGTATAAGCTGCTTTTATTACACTTAAATAATCTTAATAAGAATTAAAATTTATAAGATACGCATTGTACAAGATTTTAGCGTTTCGGTATTCATTGATTTTATTTTCAATATATTTTTGATTTTGAGGAATTTATTTTCGAATATATTTTTTCTGATTTATATTTATCGAATTTATTCAAATGTATGTGTCCTTTTGCATATCTTTTAGAACGTCTAAAAAGATGTGTGTATTCGACTGTGGTGACTGTTCAATTTGGAGTGAAACGATTCTGCAATATAATTTTTAATAAGATAAGTCTGCGAATTCGATCACTCGCGAGTCGTTTGGTGGCTTTGATTCGAAATCGTACGTCTCCAACTTCTTCTGGTTTGTCTGTTCTTCTTACTTTGGAGGTCAAGAATGAAAGTCTTCAAGAATGAAAACTCATTCAAGACTACCAAAATCATTTCGAACACGAATTGAACGCACTTTCTTTCTACATCGTTATTGAAATAATCGAAAAAGTAAAAAAATCATAAAAAAATAACACATGGAAATTTTTATTTTAGCGTTAAGTACGTAGTTTCGTTGTTGCTACGGAAATGAAATTGTTCAAATATGCATAAATGACATAATAATTTTTTGCTTTGGAGCGAGAAATTCTTAAAGATAATTTAATTTCAGTCAATCTAGTAAAGCTAAAAAATCATACATATGTACTCGTTTTCAAAATTAATTTTTTATAAACAATCGCAATTAAATTGCCAATGTTATTTTTCAAAGCAAACTTTTGAAATTATAGTTTCAAAATATGAATCAAAATAGTGTTATAACCAATATAATAATTAAACAAGACGTACCCGTGTTATCTTTTTCTGTCACCTACTTTCTATCTTTTATCTAACCCCTTTTCCAAAAACGTGAATATGTTCAGGCATGCATTGCAGGTGCTGTGAGTGACAAGGAAGACAGCTTTATGTGTACCCATCGCGCTTGCACTTGTAAATTGTATGAATGAAATGTTGCAAAATTATAAAAGTTCTCATGGTTTTTATTGTAATTTAGCAATAATGAATATTATTAATTATTATATTAACAATTATATAATGTTCAAAATTAATGAATTTTATAATAACTATATAGTAATAATAAATAAATTAAGCCTCCGTAGGTCAGCTCTACAGAGATAATTTTAGTGATAATTTTTCTATATGAAGTTGCATTCAAAATATAATTTAATGTATAACATTAATTGAACAAAATAAATTACCGTTTATCTAGAATTTATAACTTTTTTTGGGATATCTGTACTTAAGTGCTCATTTATCTAATTAGCAACGATTCCGCTAAATAACCGTTTATGTGATTGTACATAGCAACGGCCGCTAAAGCTCAAAAGCATATGTTAGAAATTTTGTAACGGCTGCATTTTATTTATCAACAACATAATAGTTTATTTTTATAACTTCGTAACTATGACAATCACAACCTCGACCCCCAAGCATATGCTTTTTGCAAAAAATTACAATTATATTAATCGCATTCTAATTTTTTTTAAGTGTTAAATATAAATGGTATGCCTAACAATTTTGAATGTTATGCGTCCTCTAACAGTCTTTAAGGGTTCGGTTGCTACTATTATATTTTAAATAATTAATAATATTATAATATTGCATGTGTTGACATCTATAACGTTTTAATAGAACTACTGATTGTATGATATCATTTCGCACGGTTATTTTCGTTCAGTTTGGAGATTGTGACCATTGAGTTATTTTCATGGTTACTCGACTGTGCGAAATGTGTAGTTTTCTATAGTGGTCGTAGATAAAATATTTTTATCACTTTTGTTACTTTTATGCAGGTTATATAAATACCACATGTAAAACCTTGACCTTTCCCTCTCTTGTTATACATTGCCGCCAAAAAGTCTGAGATCACTTACACAAATTTTATGCTATGGGTGACGCTCCAAAAAATTAAAATAATACATTTAATTAATATTTACGTAGTACATAAATAATAAGGCAACTAACAGAACAAAAATTAATAGTTTACAAATGTACAGCCATATAATCTTAAATTAACTTTTCATCGAAATGACGACCTTTGGCTTTAATGACGACTTGGTAGATTCGGGACATTATTGCAATAAAATTTTCAAGAGTTTCCGGTTGAATTTTATTCCAACAGGCTTAAATATTATACCAAATATTATTTTGTTGGTAATAAGAGAATTTCCTTAGGATTCTGTCTATCTCTTCCCACAGTAATTCTATGGGAGACAAATCTGGTGACTGGGGCAACCAAGTCATTAATTTTAAAAAACCTTGTCGTTGCTTTCGCTTAATATAATTCAGTAATAACGGGACATTCATAACAGTAACGGGAAGAATATTTTGGGTCATTATCTTGTTGGAATGTAAATCCTTATCAAATTATCCTTACTCCAGAAGGAATTGCATTGGTTTTGAAGTATCCCATGAAATTGTTTTTTTTTGTTCAATATTCCATCGATTTTTGTTAAATTGCTAACCCTTCCTCCTTCAAAACAACATCAGACCAGGGCGTGCGGTGAGAATTTAGGCAAGGGAAGCAACTATGATTTTAATTTTAATATATACCTAGGTACAATAAAAAACATTGTTATAATTATTAAGCTTAAAAGTTTCTTAAAGAGGAACTTTTACATTATTTTTGTAAGCGTCTATTTTAAAATACCCGGTGCAGGTTTTAATCTTTGTTGTTAAATTTGAAAGTTTTGGTTGTGGTCTGCCTTTCGCAACAATTTGTAATTTTTCTCCACAACTGAATACAGAATAGTATATTATGGGACAAGTGGTTGAAATAAAATTTCAACGTTGAGAGTGGTTTTTTTCAACGAGCGATAGCGAGTTGAAAAACGTAACTCGAGACGAAATTTTATCAGCCACGCGTTCCATATACTATTTTTTCTTCGAATTTTTAGTAAATTAACAAACTGATCAACAAAATCGTCGCGATTCGGATGTATCGGAAGTACTCGACCTTCTACCGAAGCAGCCGAATTTGAAGTCATCTCGATATAACCAACTTTAAATGTTGCGCACAGAGCAAACTAAATAGAATTTCATTTAAAAAAAATTCCAACTTACACAAATTGAAATAATAAAATGTTCCAAAATACAGTCTTATTCGCAGATTTACACGGCTTACTTAAGTAACATTTAACAAACACTAAATCGAACAAATAACCAAATAATAATAAATAAATCGTCTGAACACGGAGCACACTAAAAATAACTTGACCTTACGATGTCAGCCGTATCCCCATAACGCGCAGTACTGTAGTGTATGTAATATGTACATTTGAATCTGTATTACCTTTCCACGCAAGTTTAATGAGCATAATTTACAATAGTACCTACTCTAATTATACTTTTTGCTGTACGGAATTGATGTTGAGCTTTGTTACGATCAGTAACAGTCCGTAAGTCCGTAAAAATATTTTTGTGCAGTTTTTCACCACCCTAATTTTCACAATATGTGATACGTCGGTTGGTAGAAGATCTAGCTTGAATAAAATATATATAACACACAAAAAAGACATGTTTATTAGTACACAACAAAAAACAAACACACAAAAAATATAAGTTTGGTCACCAATAAGCTTTTTACTCAGACTCAAGTAAAGGTTAAAGCGATAGGAGTCTATGCCACTTATGGTCATTTTGTGACAAGTTTACATTTAGTTTTAGTTACCAGTTGTATTTACATATATGAATTGGATGTAATGATCACAGCAAAATAATGTGCTCTTTTATGACGTCAAACCAGGTAGTTACTACAAATTTTACCTAACGCGATTTTTATATTACACCAATCTATGGTTAAGAAATGCTTATTAATATTTCCTCCGCCATGTTTCACAGAAGGAAGAACATATTGATGATTGTAAGCTTCGTTTGCTAGTTTTCGAACGAATACCCTTCGTTTGGATCCTAGCTTTTCAAATTTGGATTTATCTGTCCACAACACTTCCCGAATAGTGGTAATTCTAGGTTTCCCGCTTCGTTTTCTGCTGACACAAATCCTTCTTCCTCTCATGAGTTCTAACAACACCACCATATGGCACATTAAGTTTCTTCGCAATTTAGTGAATTGAATAGCCTTCGCTTCTGAGAGTACATATTTCAACACGTTTATCAATGGTTATTTTTTTTAAGTTTGGCCATCGTCACACTATCACAATTTTTCTTTTGTTTAAACAGCGATTACAATGCAAAATCTTCAATGGACACAAAAACAACAAAATTGTACAAACTAGTGCAAATTTAGTTGTTTGCTACAACTGTCAAACTTTGTCAAAAAGGTTGTTCCAGCAACAAGTCACAAACGGTGTGAATACTTTTATGCAACTAATACGAAACTGAAGTTGAAAAACTTGAAGTTGAAAACTATTAGTTGACAATGTATTTTCTGCTGGAACACAACACAACCTTTGGAAAACTTTCTTCTGCTAAAACGCTAATTTTCATCTGCGCATGCATCTAGCAACCCTTTCTGACTACTGCTAGAACAAACCTAAAGTAAACAAATGTAAATAAACTCTAGAAACAAAAAAAAGTTGAGGCAACTACGGAACAGTTATTCAAGTTACTTAATCAAGACGTTTCCAACTGTATTTAATTCTACATTCAATCAAATGTTTATAAAAAATCAAGAAAATTTAAATACCTTTTATATGTTTAATAAGCATCCTATTTACCAATCACCAAATTTAGCAAGTCTTGATATTTGCTAAAAATGGTAGGTGATCTCAGACTTTTTGGTGGCAGTGTACGAAAAGCTATTATTACTCAATGGAAGTCAATTTTTAAAGGAAGTAAATTTCAAAAGAAGTAAATATCATTAAAAAGGTAAAGGAGGCGGCTCTATATAAATAGGTCACAGCCAACTATGATTTCTATTACAAAAAAACAATCAATAAATCATCAACTCCAAATCTAATAAACCTAACCAAATTCTGTTCCAAACACTGTCCTCTTCTGCTCAAGAAAGTGCCTCAAGAACATACACGTAACTTTTTCTAGCCTCACAAATAACCAAGATATCGCCAAGTATCGATCGAATAGTGGTTATAACTCGAAAACAAAAGTCTAGCAGCGAGAATAGCGAATTCGAGTTTTATGCATTGAGTTTGTCTCGAAAAAAGGTTGCCGATAATGTGCATCCATTGTCCTCTATCTCTTATAGTAACCAAGTTCTCCTATAGTAACAAGCAAATTCGGTCACCCGAACATATTGTATATATTGCTGTAATTACAGCACTTATAATTGAATATGATATTTGGGTTGCCTATAAATAGCCTATAAATGCCTATAAATTAGGGGTTTAGATTGAACTTGCCCAAATATTATAAAAAATAAATTAATTGTTGCTCAATAGATAAAGGATACACTTTACATCACTTGGTGATAATAAAAAGTGGATCTTAATAGGATTTTTCACTTAAAATTGAAAATTTATTTAGACAAGCTACGATTTACATATAGATAAGTAGTTAGGCAACACCGATTCTAGAACAAAATCCCATGTTATTTCTTATGGAGGTCCGATTTAGCGAAAAGATCACAAATCCAAGATGGCGGCCGCGCTCGCTCTAGCGTATAAGCATACATCATCGTTAACTTCAGGCCCCTTTTAAAAATACATGAGATTTTGTTAGGCATATTTTCATTTATAACGAATTAAAAAATCACATACACGTTTCAACTTTAAATTACGGTCATCGATATTTCTCTTTTTACGTTTTAATTTATGTATCGTAAAAGAAAGGGCAACGTGTCAGTTTGTTAAGTCTCATTATCTCACGGAGGGTCAGATTCCCCTATATATATCAGATCATTTCGACTCCCAACACACACAAAAAAAACAACTGTCTATAATAAATCATTTTTTCTCTTTCAATAAATTTAAGAGTAAATATTTCGATTTTTAAAAAAGATTAAACTAGAGAAACCAGGTAGCCTCAACAACAAAATATGCTTCCGGCGCGCGACTCGAGGTCATCCCGGTTGCGAATGGGTAGTTAAGCGCGCAATTTCGTGTAGTCGCATGTATACCTAACCGTACCGTAACCTACCGTAATTTTATACCTATACATTCGACTACACGAAATTGTGCAATTAACTACCCATTCAGCACCCAGTTGGTTGGGCTTGAAAACAACTAAATACCATCCCTTAAGAAGTTGACTTTTTTAGTTTTACCGTGACCCTACCTACGCAGAAATGGGGTTTTCTAATAACTGTAATAAAAATTTAACGAAGCTGAAAGCATCATAACAAACAGCATGATTGAAACCTTATAGTAAAATGGAGACTATTTATGAATGAAATAATATCACAGCAAGTTAGAGGGATTGAAGCAGTGATATCTTAAACTTCGAATGTGTTTAAATTGTATTGAAATTGGTTATATTATTAACAAAGTGAAAAGCGTATATATTGTTTAACCGCCTCAACAGATGTCTAACATCTTCTATATGAATGAATGATCCTCGACGAATATACCTGTATGTTTTTGAAAGAGCTAGGGATAAATTGAAATTCCACCACAGTTAAATTATAATCATGTTAGTACTAAAAATAACTTAATGTGAATTCCGGGCCTTTATTCATATTTACAACACATGTAAGATTATTAATTAGCTACATTTCTCTCTTTCACAGCCGATCGATGAAATGAAATAGGTCTAAAAGATGGAGCCATGAAGGAATCTATATTGCAGACAAAATATGTTCTCTTTCTATTAAAACAATCTGATTAAATCCCGCTTCATGACATCTAGTAACTCAATAATTTTTTCGGCTTTCAGCTGTTTTCTCGGCGGTACGTGTAAACGGGATATAGAACGAAGTTATAACTCTAGATTTCAGTCTCAGTGCAGCAACTGGACGCGTAACACTTACCTCTCGTCGCATCCATATTTAAACGTCTACAAGAAAAAAAGAGATGTCATTCGCAACTCAGCTTATTGATAACCTAAGGGATCTTGCATACAACCCGCAGCTACAAAGTAATGCTCGAGCCATCTCGAATGCTTTAAAACAATGTACCTCAGCTATATGGAGAATCAATAGAGCACTGGAAAAAGAAACATCTATAGGGGTTAAGAATCATCTATCAACCCGCCTGGCCCAAGCGAGATCATATAGGGAGATTATTAAAACCTTAAAAACTGTAGGTGGAAGCAATAGTCAGCGAAAAGAGACACCTCGCGATCGCGTGAAGTGGACTGATATGGAATCAGCATTTAAGGGACGCATGCGAACTGCTGTAATAACTAACACCAAGCATATGGAGCCGAAGGCTTTCATGCAGAACTGTTCGACCATTTTTCAGAGACGTATTCTGAATACATTGAAGAAAGATGTATCATTAAAAGTGAACACAGCTTTAACAGGCGTGTTCGAAGTCAAAAAAGGGGATACTATTATAGAAGAAATAAAATATATAAACACTAAAAATGCAGCCATATACCGAGACAGTAATTTAGCCAAATGGTTCAAGATCAATATTCAAGATCCTATCCTTAAGGATCTCGAAGAGTTTCAAGTAAGTATAGAAATTGTAGAAAGTTAGAAATAAACTAACACGCACATATTTCTTTATCTAGCAAAAAGATAGCGGGTGGACGCTTAAATCAATCGTTAACCTCCAGCTCAATATCAATAAGTATACCCAGCAGCTCGGCTCATCCTATTAAATCTGAAGCTCAACATAAATCACATAATACAGCGAGTGTACTTGAGTCCTCTACAAGCGTCCGAAGAGATTGACGAAGATACAAAACTTGTTTAAAAGTGTTTAAAATGTATATAATTTAGATAATTATTCTCATATTTATCCTGTATTAATAAAACTCAACAAATGTTTTATTGTCTTTTATTTTATTTTTATGTTTTATTCTGTAAGTTACTACAAGTCTACGGGTAATCAACTTATGCATTGCATTCGATGACCTAGTGCAGGGGTCGGCAACCTGCGGCTCGCGAGCCACATGCGGCTCTTTGGATGTGAAGCTGCGGCTCTTTAGTTGCATACTAAAACTTTATTTATGCCAGTACTATTTATTGTTGACAAGAAAAAGTTTGTGGCTCTTTAAAAACTTTGAAATTTTGTTGAAATTTTGTAAATTGTAGTTTTTGACTCTTCCGACTCAAAAGGTTGCCGACCCCTGACTTAGTGCTACAAATTAATCTGATGAAATTCCATCCGGAATATAAAAACAATAGGGCTCATCCAGGATTCGAACCCGGGACCTCTCGCACCCAAAGCGATAATCATACCTCTAGACCAACGAGCCAGTTATATATGGAAAAAATTTTCTTCGAGAAGACTAGTATGTTTCTCATTACATCTGAATAATATAAAATATAGAACCGATCTTGGTACAAGCATTTTCAAAATTGACATAATGTTTTAGCTAAAATTATAGGTCGCTTTGCCCTTATACACAGCATTATTAACAGATTTATTTATTATACGATTTACTTCGAGTAATGCAATTACGTGAGTACCCAGCGTGAAAGTAAATATTGCAACATTCTGAATATAGTAAAATTATATGGCGTATATAATAAATTAAAACTTATTATTATAAATTTAAAGAGCGCGACATATTTTTCAATATGTTCTCTCTATAAAACAACCCAGCTATTGGAGACATAAATCACCCTAAAATATTATTATTAAAAATTAATAATGTATTGCTTGATATAATTTGCACGCGGAAGGGTATTTCACCCAAAACTATACAGGTTCACCTCTTCTAAAATATTTAAATTAATCAATCGCTTCATGAAATCCATAGAGAATTATGCAATCTTATTAAATAAGTCCAGAAACAGATTTATACCAGAACGTTTACTGAGGTAGAGAGAGGTTGAGAAATAAGAAGCTTTTATAGAATGCATTTCGTTTATTTTGTCATCATATCAAAAATACCATATTACATATAAATACTACTACAATACGACTATATTACATAGTACAACTAGAAATTAAATATTTACTTATTCTATGATTTACTTGAACCTAACCTATTAAATCTGTCAATTTTGCTATAATTTAAATGAAACATCACGTGTTCTAACCTAACCTATTAAATCTGTCAATTTTGCATCTGTCATTTTGAATTTGTCATTTGAAGGAGCCATCTTGGATTTCCCTTGCCCCTAGATTTGAATTTTAGCGCTAACTCTGGGATTGGATCCTCTTTTCACTAAGCGGAAACTCTTTCTCTCTCCTTCACATAAGATGACTACTTACCGGCTCTGCTTTGTAACCTAGGATGTTCATCATCGGAAAGATTCGGCTTTATTCGCGTACTCTCTCGCTGATAACGATCTACCTTTTATATATAGTCGCCCTTCACCCTTCTCCCTTCACCCTTAGCCATGCTAGTCTCGTCACCCTTCACCCTTAGTCATGCTAGTCTCGTCACCCTTCACCCTTAGTCATGCTAGTCTCTTCACCCTTCTCCCTTAGTCATGCTAGTCTCGTCACCCTTCTTCACCCTTAGTCATACATGTATATTTTAAATGAAACATCACGTGTTCTAACCTAACCTATCTCGGGCCGCGACTACTACGCTGTGATTTATAGGCAGCCATCTTGGATTACGGGAATCTCGTACTGATGGTATTCCATCAATCTCTAGGCGTGTCATGATGAATTCATGCTGAAAGGCGTCTAGCCAGGGTTAATTAATGATGAAGCAAGATCGACAGGGTGATGATAGACGCAGCGTCAGGGTTAATTAAGAGTGACCTGAAGAAGATGCTATATAAATAGGAGTTCATGATCAATTATTAGTCGATATGAGTCGGCGACGCGAGTGTGACATATGTTGCATGAGCGTTTTACGATCAGGGTTTGCTCGTCATTTGAAGATACACCAGGGGTATAAAGTTCAGTGTTCTATTTGTTTAAAGTATTTTACACGCCTCGATAACTATAGAAGCCATTTGAAAACAGTTCATAATACCATAGCTGTTGACAATAAGACATCACCTAATGTAACATTTAAAGATGTGAATTTGAAACGTATGCATACCAATGAATCCTGTGCTATTGAGGTCAATAAAAAATAAGGTGCGAGGACGATGATAATGATGATGAAATAATAAACGCGCGTAATGCTATACGTAAGAAATTAGCCTACTTTCATTGTGGTAAAGCAGAACCTCATGATAATCGTGTTATACCGCTATCAGAGACCGTTGCTATCAATCTCTCACCAGAGCTTGAACAATTATCTCCCGTTACATC
Organism: Agrypnus murinus; assembly: GCA_929113105.1. Classification (NCBI taxonomy): domain Eukaryota; kingdom Metazoa; phylum Arthropoda; class Insecta; order Coleoptera; family Elateridae; genus Agrypnus; species Agrypnus murinus. Next base: position 119,572,623 of record OV816024.1, read on the forward strand.
TGCTGATGAGGAAGAAGAAGAATGTGATTCTAGCTTAAAAGATTATCACAAATTCTCTATTATAGAGCATTATTAGCTAGCGGGGAACACAAAAACGCAGACAAAACTAGGTACGCTCTATATAACGACATCGATGAGTGGCGATTTGGTTGTTCGCAAGTACAGTTTCAGGGAAAAGATATTTTAATTAATAACAAACTTTTCCATGGCACATCCGGTCTGTTTAATTTACTAACGCTTAAACGAATAAGCTCTCCTAGTCCAACAGAGGAAGATATCGACAACTATATGAAAATAATCTCACTTACTAATGCTGATAAGAAAGACTATAGGCGCAACGGTCGACTAATAAGCGTTAAACATTGGAAATACGAAAATGTAATCAGACCAAATTTATACAGAATTACAGACTTTGAGGTTAGTCTTCCCAAAAAGTTAAACAAGATGATGAAACCGGATTGGATACGTCAGAGTACGCCTGATCAACTAGTGGATCGACTACAATTGTTGTATGCCGCAAAGAAAGCTCTTAGCAGCAGTCTCGAAAACGAAAACGAAATAATTTTAGTCATCACAGAGCTTAAAGCGAGAAAAATCATAGAATAAGTAAATATTTAATTTCTAGTTGTACTATGTAATATAGTCGTATTGTAGTAGTATTTATATGTAATATGGTATTTTTGATATGATGACAAAATAAACGAAATGCATTCTATAAAAGCTTCTTATTTCTCAACCTCTCTCTACCTCAGTAAACGTTCTGGTATAAATCTGTTTCTGGACTTATTTAATAAGATTGCATAATTCTCTATGGATTTCATGAAGCGATTGATTAATTTAAATATTTTAGAAGAGGTGAACCTGTATAGTTTTGGGTGAAATACCCTTCCGCGTGCAAATTATATCAAGCAATACATTATTAATTTTTAATAATAATATTTTAGGGTGATTTATGTCTCCAATAGCTGGGTTGTTTTATAGAGAGAACATATTGAAAAATATGTCGCGCTCTTTAAATTTATAATAATAAGTTTTAATTTATTATATACGCCATATAATTTTACTATATTCAGAATGTTGCAATATTTACTTTCACGCTGGGTACTCACGTAATTGCATTACTCGAAGTTAATCGTATAATAAATAAATCTGTTAATAATGCTGTGTATAAGGGCAAAGCGACCTATAATTTTAGCTAAAACATTATGTCAATTTTGAAAATGCTTGTACCAAGATCGGTTCTATATTTTATATTATTCAGATGTAATGAGAAACATACTAGTCTTCTCGAAGAAAATTTTTTCCATATATAACTGGCTCGTTGGTCTAGAGGTATGATTATCGCTTTGGGTGCGAGAGGTCCCGGGTTCGAATCCTGGATGAGCCCTATTGTTTTTATATTCCGGATGGAATTTCATCAGATTAATTTGTAGCACTAAGTCAGGGGTCGGCAACCTTTTGAGTCGGAAGAGTCAAAAACTACAATTTACAAAATTTCAACAAAATTTCAAAGTTTTTAAAGAGCCACAAACCTTTTTCTTGTCAACAATAAATAGTACTGGCATAAATAAAGTTTTAGTATGCAACTAAAGAGCCGCAGCTTCACATCCAAAGAGCCGCATGTGGCTCGCGAGCCGCAGGTTGCCGACTAGGTCATCGAATGCAATGCATAAGTTGATTACCCGTAGACTTGTAGTAACTTACAGAATAAAACATAAAAATAAAATAAAAGACAATAAAACATTTGTTGAGTTTTATTAATACAGGATAAATATGAGAATAATTATCTAAATTATATACATTTTAAACACTTTTAAACAAGTTTTGTATCTTCGTCAATCTCTTCGGACGCTTGTAGAGGACCTCAAGTACACTCGCTGTATTATGTGATTTATGTTGAGCTTCAGATTTAATAGGATGAGCCGAGCTGCTGGGTATACTTATTGATATTGAGCTGGAGGTTAACGATTGATTTAAGCGTCCACCCGCTATCTTTTTGCTAGATAAAGAAATATGTGCGTGTTAGTTTATTTCTAACTTTCTACAATTTCTATACTTACTTGAAACTCTTCGAGATCCTTAAGGATAGGATCTTGAATATTGATCTTGAACCATTTGGCTAAATTACTGTCTCGGTATATAGCTGCATTTTTAGTGTTTATATATTTTATTTCTTCTATAATAGTATCCCCTTTTTTGACTTCGAACACGCCTGTTAAAGCTGTGTTCACTTTTAATGATACATCTTTCTTCAATGTATTCAGAATACGTCTCTGAAAAATGGTCGAACAGTTCTGCATGAAAGCCTTCGGCTCCATATGCTTGGTGTTAGTTATTACAGCAGTTCGCATGCGTCCCTTAAATGCTGATTCCATATCAGTCCACTTCACGCGATCGCGAGGTGTCTCTTTTCGCTGACTATTGCTTCCACCTACAGTTTTTAAGGTTTTAATAATCTCCCTATATGATCTCGCTTGGGCCAGGCGGGTTGATAGATGATTCTTAACCCCTATAGATGTTTCTTTTTCCAGTGCTCTATTGATTCTCCATATAGCTGAGGTACATTGTTTTAAAGCATTCGAGATGGCTCGAGCATTACTTTGTAGCTGCGGGTTGTATGCAAGATCCCTTAGGTTATCAATAAGCTGAGTTGCGAATGACATCTCTTTTTTTCTTGTAGACGTTTAAATATGGATGCGACGAGAGGTAAGTGTTACGCGTCCAGTTGCTGCACTGAGACTGAAATCTAGAGTTATAACTTCGTTCTATATCCCGTTTACACGTACCGCCGAGAAAACAGCTGAAAGCCGAAAAAATTATTGAGTTACTAGATGTCATGAAGCGGGATTTAATCAGATTGTTTTAATAGAAAGAGAACATATTTTGTCTGCAATATAGATTCCTTCATGGCTCCATCTTTTAGACCTATTTCATTTCATCGATCGGCTGTGAAAGAGAGAAATGTAGCTAATTAATAATCTTACATGTGTTGTAAATATGAATAAAGGCCCGGAATTCACATTAAGTTATTTTTAGTACTAACATGATTATAATTTAACTGTGGTGGAATTTCAATTTATCCCTAGCTCTTTCAAAAACATACAGGTATATTCGTCGAGGATCATTCATTCATATAGAAGATGTTAGACATCTGTTGAGGCGGTTAAACAATATATACGCTTTTCACTTTGTTAATAATATAACCAATTTCAATACAATTTAAACACATTCGAAGTTTAAGATATCACTGCTTCAATCCCTCTAACTTGCTGTGATATTATTTCATTCATAAATAGTCTCCATTTTACTATAAGGTTTCAATCATGCTGTTTGTTATGATGCTTTCAGCTTCGTTAAATTTTTATTACAGTTATTAGAAAACCCCATTTCTGCGTAGGTAGGGTCACGGTAAAACTAAAAAAGTCAACTTCTTAAGGGATGGTATTTAGTTGTTTTCAAGCCCAACCAACTGGGTGCTGAATGGGTAGTTAATTGCACAATTTCGTGTAGTCGAATGTATAGGTATAAAATTACGGTAGGTTACGGTACGGTTAGGTATACATGCGACTACACGAAATTGCGCGCTTAACTACCCATTCGCAACCGGGATGACCTCGAGTCGCGCGCCGGAAGCATATTTTGTTGTTGAGGCTACCTGGTTTCTCTAGTTTAATCTTTTTTAAAAATCGAAATATTTACTCTTAAATTTATTGAAAGAGAAAAAATGATTTATTATTTTTTTTGTGTGTGTTGGGAGTCGAAATGATCTGATATATATAGGGGAATCTGACCCTCCGTGAGATAATGAGACTTAACAAACTGACACGTTGCCCTTTCTTTTACGATACATAAATTAAAACGTAAAAAGAGAAATATCGATGACCGTAATTTAAAGTTGAAACGTGTATGTGATTTTTTAATTCGTTATAAATGAAAATATGCCTAACAAAATCTCATGTATTTTTAAAAGGGGCCTGAAGTTAACGATGATGTATGCTTATACCGTATACGCTAGAGCGAGCGCGGCCGCCATCTTGGATTTGTGATCTTTTCGCTAAATCGGACCTCCATAAGAAATAACATGGGATTTTGTTCTAGAATCGGTGTTGCCTAACTACTTAGATAATAATAATAATAATAATAATAATAATATAATGTTTATTTAGAAAGCAGGAAGAAATTACACAAATATAATAATGATAATAACAATATAAGTAATAATATAAGTAACAATACAACATCAAATTTTAACCAACAATAAATACAATACTTAGCTAAATAAACATGGAAAAGACAGTAACCCAGACAATAAGGAGACAAAAACTTCAAAAGGGGAGTACAGTGTAACCCATAAGACCTAAAGAGGTTGAGCATGCGTTACACTGAAATTTCCAGAGTTTCTGTCTTAGAAAGAAACCAACTAGCAATAATATGATTACAATTATACATAATACACAATTAAATGAGGTAGGTATGACATAAGTAGTGAGTTAGATAAGAAAAGAAATAATTGTTTAATTTTAGTTATCCATTATCCTATCTATATCTTCCGCATTCAGAGTTTTCAAATATTTTTTGAATATATTTTTAAGCACATTGATTGAGTTTAATCTTTTTATATATAATTTGTATATCTCAGGTAGGAAGTTAAATAATCGTGGGGCGATATATCCAAAATACCTGGTTCCTATTGTTTTTTTAGCAATCTTTGTTTGAATGAAATCTTTCATTATGTTTCTAGTTTAATAGTGATGACCAGGTGGTTGAAGGTGAGAACGATTTTTGTATAAGTAGATGACTAGACTAGGGAGATATAGTTGTCTTATAGTCATTACATTAGCTTCTTTAAATAACATGTTTGAGTTGTATCTTAGCTTCTTGTAATGTATTATTTTTAAAAATTTTTTTTGAAGTATTTCAACCTGTTCCAAATGGCTACGCATGGTTGCGCCCCAACTTAAGATGGCGTATCTTAGGCGCGACTCAACAAGTGCATAATATATGATTTTAAGATGCGGTAAGTCAAATATTGTTCTTATGTATTTAAATTTATATAACAAATACCTCAACATTTTAGCTACTTCTGATAAGTGAGATGTCCATCTTAAGTGCGAGTCTATCATTACTCCAAGATACTTTATTTCACATATTAGAGAAATATCAATAGACATATTGTTGTTTCTAATATTAATTTTTTTGTAATCTGGTAATTTATTTTTGTAACTGGTAAAAGGGGCAATGAACGTTTTTTCATAGTTTACGGTTAGAGTCTTGTTACTAAAGATCTCAAATATATTTTTCAAATGGATTTCCATTTTATTTTTTAAGTTTTCCCATGTGTTAGCAGTGTATATTATGGCAGTATCATCTGCAAAACTGATTATGTTCCCAGAGGAATTGGCTGCAAAGATATCATTGAGGTAAATGTTAAACAATATTGGACCCAGTACAGTACCTTGAGGCACCCCAAAATGGACAACTTTCTCGCTACTGGTTTCATCATTTATCCGCACCACTTGTTTCCTATCAGATAGGTAATCCTTAAAGAATTTATGGGGTAATCCTCGTATCCCTATATCTTCCATGACATCCAACAGCTGTGAATGGTTCACAGTGTCGAACGCCTTTGCCAAGTCCAAGAACACAGCAGCCGTTGGTTCACTCTTGTCTACCGAGTTATAAAGAGAATACACCAATGATTCAATAGCACCATTTGTTGAAAGCCCGTCTTGAAACCCAAATTGGCGCTCCGATATTAATTTGTGTTTTTTTATGAAGTCTGTCAATCTCTTCTTTACTGCTTTTTCCATTAGTTTTACCAGTGTTGTAATTAAAGAAATTGGCCTGTAATTGCTGAGATTTTCTTTCTGTCCTTTTTTATGAATGGGTGTAACTATCGCTATTTTAAAGTGAGAAGGGCAGACACCACTTGTGAAGATAAGATTTATCAGATCTGCAATTGGTCCAATTAACTGTAGGTCTAGCTTTTTAAATATTTCTGATCTCATGTTGTCTATTCCGGGTGATTTATTTAATTTAAGCGTTGCTATTAAATTTTTTATTTCGTTTTCAGTTACTGGCGACCAGTAGAAGATGTGGCGGTTTTTAGATCGTTTTGGAGAAGGATTAGTTGGCAGTGCTATATTTCGCGCAAGATTTTCACCTACTTGAGAAAAATAATTATTGAATTCTTCTGCCATTTCTTTTTTACACATTACCTTTTTTCCTGAGCTCGTGAGTATTTCTTTAATATTTTTGTCATTTTTGTCTTTGTTATTGATTATCTTCCAAATATATTTTGCATTATTCCCGCTTTTTTGTATTTCCGAGCGGTAAAATGCACGTTTAGTAATTTTAATAAGTTTGTTTACATGTTTCCGGTAATTAATATATATTTCCTTTTTTTCTTCATTATTCGGATTCTCTTGATACTCCTTATATAGTTTATTTTTTTTATTTATTGATTGTACTAAACCTGTTGTAATCCATTTTTGTCTTTTATTATTTTTACTTAATTTTATAGTTTTTGTGTGCTTTTTTGTAAGACTGCTTATTATATTTATTAATTCTTGTGTTTTATGATTGACTTCGCTTATATTATAGTAATTCTTCCAATCATAATTTAGTAAATCGATTCGTAATTTGTCATAATCAATATATGCCTTATTTTTTTTTCTGTTTTTAGCTTTCCAACACTGCATTTTACACGGAAACTCATTAGGGTAGCTCTATGATCCGTAATATTATTTTTGAACTCACTATCTAGAAAGCAGTGTTCGACGCACTGTCTAGTCAACCGGGAACACTTGTTTCCCGGTTAAGTAAACCGGGAAACACTCAGTGGTGCCAACTGCCAACCCTTGCAAAATTTAAATACCTTTTTTACTGCAAAATTTCTGCCGAAAAACAATCTGTCACATTTGTCAATTGCAGTCATGACTTGCTTTGGTTTATTTTTTTAAATAAAAGTTGTGAAATCAGATAAACATTTTATTTGACATTTATAACAATGACTACGTTCGTTTCAAAAAGTATTGTACAATTCTCTTGCGTGAACAATGTTCCCGCGTTCACGCATATGAAGGCCCTCGCTCCCTTCGGTCGCTCGTGCTTCAAAACTGCGTTCACGCGGGAACATTGTGTTCCCGCACTCGTATCGTAAATAACTATTTCGTACACAGCAGCAACAGGGTCATCAAGTAAAGGCTGAGTCGTCCTCCTTAGGAAAATATGGTCTAAGCAGGTACTGGAATCTCTTTGGACGCGTTTGTATTTATTTATCATGGAGTGTAAATTGTATTCATATAATAAATTTAGGTATTTTGATACAATGTCACTTTCTTCTTTTATATTTATATTAATATCACCAACTAATATAAAAAAATCCAAATCCGAATAGTTTATTTGTTCAAGATAATTCTTTAGACCCAAAACAAAGTCTTCCGGTGTACCAGATGGCGAACAATATATAGATGTTAATAACATTTTCCTGTTGTTGTAGATCTATTTTTATTTGTAAAGCTTTTGTGCACCCTATGTCAATCGTTTCGTCATTAATACTTATTTCATTTTGTATATATACAACGACACCATCATTCTTATTTAACTGTCCATGATTATAAATCATCTTATATTCATGTAATTTGAAAAGACCAATATCCTCAATTTGGAAGGTTTCTGTCAGTACAATACAATCAAAATTGCAGTTCAGCTGGTCTAACATTATTTTAAACTCATCTAGATGTGCATTTAGACTACATATATTTTGATGTATTATACTAACTGTATTTAGATTTTTTTTTAAATGCTTATTTACATCTTCTATACTAAAACACTCAATAGTGTTATACGGGTCATAATTTATATCACGTATATATTGGTCCATTTCAAATATAGAGTGTAGCAAGAAAACATAAAAAATACAAATACGAGGACAAAACAAATGAAACAGCTAAGTTGTAAGATCTTAATGTTTCACAATACTATAATGATATGATACTTATGACTAATTTTTCTTTTTCTTCTTTTTTTTTTCTTTTTTCTTTCGGGGGAGGGGCTGGCCCAATTACGCATCAGATCTTAAAACTTTTTAGACTGAGATCCATATCGAGTTCTTGGACCTACTGTTTTAGGAACTCCTTGACTACCAGTTGCACTCGATGGGGTTGTAGTAGTAGTATTTGTGGCAGTGTTGTTCTTTCCAGAGGGGACTCGATTCTCTATGTGGGTAGATGGCGGTTTTTTAGACTCTTTGTTGTTGGATGGTAATTCAGTTTTCGTGCTACTTGATTTTGTAGGGGTTGCAGGCTCGCTTCTTGATTTCTCTTCTTCTGGTGGGAGATTTAGTAATTCTTCTAGTGAGTAACTCTCCTCATCTAAGATCAGCTTATTGTTTCTAATAAAGCACTTAGTGTATCTTCCGGTTTTGCGGAAATGAACTAGGTATGGCTTTATACTCGTATAGACTTTTCTTTGTTCGGGACTTAAGTCGTTGGCTATGTATATGCCTTTACCTTTAAGTGTCTTGGCTTGATTTAGAATTAATTTTTTTTTCACGAATGATACTAGTTCTACTTTCAGTGGTGCCGTGTCAGTTTTCCCAAGGCGATAGAAATTATTGACTTCTGTTTCTCTTAAATCAACATCTAGTAGGTTATTTATTTCATCACACATCAATTCTAGAGTTAGTTCACTTGAAGGCTTTTTTAGTCCAAAAATTACTATATTATTGTTTCGGTTTAATTTTTCTAATTCCTCTACCCGTTGTTTGAGCTCTTGATTTTCTTTTTCAATTATTTTAATTCTCTGTTTTTGCTCTTCATTCTCTAAAAGCAACTTTGTTTCAGAGGCATCGATTGCACTTTTAAGTTCTTCCTTTATTTTTCTTAGTTCTGCAAGAATTGTTTTCGTGTTTTCTGCTAGTATTTTTTTTATTTCAGTCTCGTATTCCATTCCTCGTATTTTTATTCCAGATAGATCGGTTGACTTGGTTTTTCATATTTGAAGCCATCGTAAGGTGCATTTTCACCTGGAAATTATAAAAGGCATAATTGGAAAGGTGTATGCAAGTAATCACCACAATACTTACAGTTTTTATTCTTAAATTTCAAGTAAGCCCCATGTTGGTTTAACGATGCAACAAATTTCAGCATAATTGCATAATTTTCATTAATCTTTGAACTTGCAGCCAAAATGTTTTGCTGCAATATTCTTAATTAGATTCTAAAGCACCTTTAGCAATAGAATTTTCAAGTGGGCAGCTCTATATAGAGAAGGTTTAGCCTGTTGAAGTTTATAATTTGTATCGTTTCAACCTTACCTGGTAATATGATAAAATTCTGTTAATATTTAAAATGTTGGTGCCAAAACTGTTGTAAATATTGTGTGATGGAATATGTAGATTCAGTTAATCATTAAAAAAAGGAGGCAATAAGGTGTGAAAATGTAATTATCTATAATTTTATAAAACCATGTATTGTTAGGAAATTCAAGATGGTTGCCACTGAACCCTGGAGTAAAATTTGCTTTATGTTAGACATGGGATATACCAAAATGTAGGGAAAGTTATCCTCTTTCCGATTATGTAATTTGTTTAAACATTTAACTTAATTTTTAACAACATTTTGGTTATGTAGTTCTTATTAGGTTAGATGTTCAATTGTTTCTAGTTACTTACCAAATTTTTGTTGGTGTAGAAATGACAATCGTCATTTGTTTCACAAGAAAACATAAAAGCAGATCGAAAATCTGGTTACTTGCTTGTTGATTTTCATATAAAGCAGAATCCATGTTGGATTGTTAAAATCTTGACGTTATGTGTGGCAGATTTCACGTCATTGAGATGTCAAAAAAGTGAGGTTATGACAAATGTCATACAAATTGAATTAATTTTTTTTTAAGTGTTTAATATTGAAAATAACATTGAACAATTAAAGTGATTTAAATAAAAAGGTAAAGTGAAGTGTTAATTTGGTGTTTCGACTATTTATTTATCAGAAGAAAATTTTTTTTGAAAAGTTTTATAACTTTATTTCTGGATGAAAGCAAATTTTATAACTGGATGTAATAAGAATTTTTGAAAAATAGACAATTGATGTCAAATCTTTCAATATTTAATAGTTGTAATAAATTACAAAAGAAGACCTACAAGAACAATTATGGAAATGCGTGTTCACCAATGCTACAAATAACCAGGTAAATTTACAGAGAACTGCCAAATAATAATAGTGTGTGCAATAATCCAAGAATGGCGCAAAATTTTTGAATTTAACAATTTATTTTCAAAATTTAACTTTGTTTTTATTTCGTTTCCTTTTTTTTATTTTATTATAATTTAAGATTGTGGGATTGATCAACTAAAAATCAAGCAAGCCAAAGAACATTAACGCTGTCTTTTGATTCTTATTTTGTTAAATCAAATTGTCACCATTAATTAAATGAATCCATTTTAAATAAGGATTTTTTTGTTTTCGTTTATCTTTTCATTTTTTTTTTCATGTGTTTATTAATAAAATATTTTTTTGTTAAAGCTCCCAAAATTAGCTGTTTTACGGATTCATTTGAGTCCGTAAAATGAGACTTTTTCGGACTCAGTCCCGAAAAGTTGCCATGACAACTTTTTCGGACTCGTTTAGGTAAATAAAGCACAGTAGTTCAATACAACAATTAAAGAACTTTATTTAGTCTATAATACCTATTAAAATCATTCATTAATTATTATTACACATATTAAATCCTTATTTCCCAAAATGAAAATGAAAGGAACAATTTTGGGCACCTTCGAAACTGTTGCCCCCAAACGAAATAGCCGAGCTCGAGGGTATAGTATTAATTTCTTTGGATGTTGTGGTAGTAGCGGTAGAAACCGAAACCTGGTACTGGATGGTTCGGTTTTCTTTTCCCCCATTAACATTTTGCATACCTTTTTCTTCTTCTCAATCGATTCTTCTATATATGACTCTGCTACTGAAGACGACCTGGAATTAATTATTATTTAGAATAAAAAGACAATAATATTGTGATAAAACTTACTTCCATCCTCCTAGCCGTTTCAACGAGATTAAATCAACGTCAGCATCTGCCGCCAAGGACGCAGAACTTCGCCGGAAGCAGTGCCCTGTATACTCTGTCGGGTTCGGTAATTGAAGAAATTCAGCAACAATAGAGGGCATCTTCGCAAAAGAATGGATTCCTACACGTTGTACCGTACATTTCCCCTTACGATAGGAAATAAAAAAATAATCGTGTTCAATTTTCGCTGGCCGTAGTCGAAGATATTTCTGGTACAATGCAAGAGAATTAGCAGCTTCACCTTCAGCTACCACCGGAAACACTCTCTTGATGTTGCTCTTCGTATCGGGGATCGTTATAAGAAGACATTCTGCGTCTTTTTGGACAATATCTTGGATTTTTAGTGAATGTAGCTCTTCACGCCTGCATGCACCACACACGCCAATGAGAAGAGCAACCTACGAAGTTACAATATGAAACTGATTCATATTATCATTAAAGTATGATTTTAAACTTACTTTGATTAATAAATACTGCTCATCGTCTGCATTTATCAAAAATGTATTAATTTCTTGGCGCGTCAAAACTTTTGACTTTGTGGGCTCGTAGCCTACTGAATTTCGCTTCAAAAAAGCTATGACTCTAGCGAACTTGTTTATTTCAATATTTTCTTTGACAGACAAAACAGCTTTTATCATGGAATATTTTGACCAGAGTGTAGATGGTTTTACTTCTTGCGACTGTAACAGGAAAATACGAAAATATTTATGACAATAACTTATTAATATTGAATGTATAAAGTATAGCGGTACTTACCTTTTCATGTAGATAGTTCAACATCGCATCTTCGTCTACAATTACAATGTTGTTCATTTCTTTCCATCGAATAAATGCTTCGTACTCCTTTTCATATAGTTGACGAGACTTCACTGGAAGTAAATTTAACACAATTTTCTTTGCTTTTTCAGAAATATTCGCTGGATTCTGCATTTTATGCGAAAAAAAACTCAACGTTTTTTCGTGTTTACATTAAACAATCTGGTTGCTATAATTACATTGCGAAGCTCACTGTTTTTGAGAAATATTTGCTCTGATCACATTAATCATCCATAATAAGAGGTTTGAATGTGTTCTTGTGAATTTTGGGAGCTTTAACAAAAAAATGTTGTTTGTGCCACGTACCTAAACTCATCTGCTATTCAGGACTCGGCTTCGCCTCGTCCGTAAACAGCAAGATTCGTCCGAAAAAACTGTATTTTAGGTACTTGATACAAAAATAACTATAAATGTTTAAAAACAGATTCATTTGTGTATTTTTCTTGTTTTGTGTCCATTAATAGTATTTCGCAGGTAAAAGTTGAATAATATTTTATTTTTTTGTCAAAAAACTGAAATTTTTTCATGTAATTTTCTTGAGCTTGTCTTTGGATTTTAAAATCATAGCCGGAGCAAATTTTCTTTTCATCACAAAGGTACGTGGTGTTTGTTTCTGTACAACTTTTCAGTTTGCCTTGCTACACTAAACATAAGTGACGTAAATTGTTGGTCAAGTGTTGATGTTTATTTAAACATTAAAATATAATATACCATATCAATATGTAGTGTACATTCTTTAGCAAATGTCTTGTCCCGATCAGGCAACACATTTAACGAATATGGTAAAAGAAACGATGTACGTTTTGGTGCAGTTTCTTTTGTTTACAAACAACACAGCAAATATAACCAGTTTCAAAGGTTGCTACCCTACCTAGAGTGGCTTTGTATAACAACAATAGAGTAATAAAAACTGCTATTTCCAAGTGAGTTTCTTATTTTACTGGAATACAAAACAGCCGTTTCACTTCTACTATCGTTTCTTCTATTTTAAGAAATAAATATCGTATATGCTTTTTTCTAATTTATTATAAACTCTATTAATTTATTTACGAGTTTGATTTATTTATTTACAAAGTTTAATTATTTTGTAAATACCAAAAAAATAAAATTTTTAGTACTAACTGTAATTTTTTATTGTAAAAAATACTGCAAATAATAAATAATCAAAACTAATAATCATTCCCCGAGTTTCCAAAGTAGAAGAAGATTGGGCATACAAACGAGGCATATTTAAATATTAAGGGCCGGTTTATTCACCTTCAGGTACAGTTTTCAGTAGTTACCCGTCAAATAAATTAACAGGTAGCAAGTACACAGTTTGGGTATATTCACAGGATTTTATATCTTGAAAGTAGTTACTGGAATGTTTATGAGAAGCGGTCCAATCTTTGCACACAGGTAACACATGCAAGAGAGAGAGATGGGTAATTGACAGAAGAATGTGTTTCTAAAAATTCCAAGTAAACATATATTGATGTTCTATGCTTTGTCAAGGGTGTTTCTTAATTTTTGAGACTATTTTGTTTTTAGTAATGACTATATCTATGTATGTTTCTAGTTTTTTTCTTAGTTTGTAGTATTTTTATTAAACCAACTGAATATTTAATAACGTTTTTAAATAAATGCCTATATTATTAGATTATTAGTTTATTTTTATTTATTTATATTTATCGCTTACATTATTTATTATATAAAATACTCATAACCTCTATTTTTTGATTATTGTTTTCATTATTTTCGTATAGTTATTTTTTGATTAAAGGTAAAGAATGAAACATAAACACCCTATATAACTTTGTTTAATTAGTAGATGTTTCCATTTAAAAGGACTATTTTATAAAGTATGTCAAAGAAATTTTGAATAGAATGAGTAACAATAGTTTTACAAGTTTATTTTCAAAACAAACTTTAAAGATTTTAAATATCTTGCCCAGGTAGTTGTTCATCTCTGTTTAATTCGGTCTCTTTCGTACACAGTATAAGGGGTATTTGATTCTTAAAGTAGCAGCGCCTTTACTCGGAACAAGACATTTGCTAAAGACTGTACAGTGTACATGTACAGTGGTAAGAGAAAGTCGTTTGCTGCCCACCGCAAATACCTTGTTTTTTGTCTAATCATAAGTTCTTCTTTATCGCAAAAATCTTATGGAAAGAAATAGAACATCATTATAATTTGAAGTAGCTTGGAATAACCAGCTACTTGTAATTATAACAGGTATGTTAAAATTGTTTTTCCAAAATTAAAGGAAGAGTAGAGCCATATGAAGTGGTTGGAAAGATTAGAGTCTGCATAGGGCGTTAAAGGTCTCAATAAAGACAACAATATTTAATCTCAAGTATTTCCAGGTATTTTAGTTATTTTTTAATAAATTCTTATAAAAAAGATTGTAATTAGGAATTCTAAAGAAAATTCTCCTATAGCAATGGACCAATGGAGTGCTAAATGTTATATTCCCCATGGATGTAAGATTTAGATTATACAGCTGTGGACATTAATTTAACAACACTATTAAAATGAAGATTATGTAAGGTTGTTATATTTAGCGAAGTAAATGTAGACCAGGCCAATGTCCAATGAAACGTGACAATTGCAGACCGATTAAAAGGTATTTACTTTTCGAAAACACACGTTTATAACTGTTCAGCATTAAATACGATCAGTAACAATTTTTTCTTAATTAAGTTTTTATTTATTTGGTCAATTCATTTTTATAATTATAATTTATATTGCATATTATATGAAAGTAAAAACTAATTGACCATTTCTCTGACCGTCCTTGAATCCACCCATATGTATGTGATTGAATTAACTGTATACAAGCTTCTTAATCTTCATGGATTTCATACTTTCATCGCCATTAAATTGATTAGTCATTACTTCAACTACATCGCCTCTTTAGGAGCATTGTTAAGTACAACATCATAACTAAAGAATATACAACTTGTCAAGTGTAGGATGGCCGGCGGAATGCGCAGATGGGGAAAAGAAAGAGTAGAAGGTAAAAATGTAGAAGGTAAAGAGAACGTACAATCTGTGGTACAAGTATTCTCAACTCACAAAAAGGGTGTAAATTGGAATTTACTTTAGCGCTACAAATCTTTATTATACCCTTGTGTAAAATTATTAACAATTTAAAATAAGACTTTTCGGGTAGAAAGATTAAAACTAACGAGTTTTTATGATAAAATCTAAAAGCATGTTTTTCATATACCTTATTTTATACTTTTTCATAGAATGTACCGATCTGTACTAAACGCGAACGTTAGGTGAAATGAGCTATCCCTACCCTAATGCAGCAAATATTATGCGCATCCAAACTTCGCCGGCCAAGCTGAATTTGACAAGTTGTACATTACTTGATATTTGATTTTGATACTTGATCAACGTCTGCACATTCAATTTATGATTAGCTCCCTTTCTCGTACCTAGATCAAAAATAAACCTGGTCAAGTTATTAACTTTAAATATCTTAACACTTTAAATAATTATCATAAACTTTACTGAAGACCTAACTCAAGTCATTTTTCAAGCATAAGTATGTTACATCATGCAGTATCCACCAATTCATGGTATACTTAGTTCCTGTGTTGACTTTGATGTTGTATCTTTATTATATTATTGTAATTTATTACTTTAGTTTTGTTTGAATACTTATGCCCTTACACTCAACCATTTTAAATTTCCAGGTTTAAGATACTTGAAACTCACTCAGATAATATGACTCACGACCAAATCGTGCATTTCCATTTCATTTCCTAAACATGTTTTTAAACACACTGTTTTTCCTGAAAAAATCTTGTATCATTAACATAATACTCAAATTATCTACATACAGATAAGTTAAATTTCTCTCTTTTTCTTATATATACAAAAATAATCATTTTGTACATGAATGGACCCTACTTTCACTACACATCATTGAATCTGTTGTGCTAAACTGGACCCTTATATTCAACGGTCTGTTTAATCTATAAAGTAAATTAATATCAACTTCATAGCTTATGGGTTGCTCTAATTTTATATATACAAGAGATTAATCTAGTTTTGTCTCAGGGTCATTTCCCAAATTACTAAATCTACAGAAACCAGAAAAGATGAAATTTTATGTCTTTATTCTTTATTGACTAAATTTTACAGTTTACAAATCCATCTGCAAACTAAAGTTATTATTTTATTAAGTAAAGGAGTAGTTAGTTTAGTTCTTTTAAGTTGCACCAATATTTCCAGGAATAGACGTACTTTTTGAAAATATAAACAAAAATACTGATGAAAGATGATTTTAATTTATACTACAAATTATCTATCCATTTATATTGGGAGTTAATAAACATGTTGCAAATGGATGTATAGAGAGTAACGAATAAATTACGTTATACTTAATTAGGCCTCGGCTTACCCAAAACAATAAAGCGAAGCTCGCCTCTTGTTAAACTAAGAAGGTTGTGGGTGAATTGGAATATCAGCAAATTCATAGAGGTAGAGAAAAGCGTAGGCACGATTGGTTTAAACCAATAAAATATTAGCAGTACTGCTCCCGCAATAACGGAGTTTTAGATTTTAACGTGAATCAGTTTCAATTGAGCAAAGACCGAATTCCTTCACTCCGTTAGAACACAAGAATCAACCAATCCAAAACAATAAATAACTTCAATAATATCATTTATTTATTCACACAAAAATTCCTAATCCACTTAACACATTGAATTAATAGTGAACTAAAAGGTCGTTAATTAACTAAAGTTTTACAATAATTAATAATGTTGCTAAATATAAATAATAACTATTCATAACTAGTTTAAAAATACTTCTAAAATTTAATCTTGATCGTTATTTAAGTTTTTTAGTTACTTGAGAAATTAGACTCAGAATCTTATAAAAATTAAAAAAAAACATTCTAACACAATTAAATTTTGATTCCATGAATTAAGTAACGCATCCACATAAAAATAGGATATAAAAAACCCACCTGGTTGTTTCTATAAACTGAAATTGTTTACAAACTTGGTGTTCGTCGAGTCGTTGCAGATGATCACTAGGTTGTTATGAACTCTTTGGAGAAGGTTTGCAGTTACTACGAGTGGGAACTCAAAATATCGCGGACAAGACCAGTAATAATACTCTATAGTTGATTTCAGTATATATTCGCCATTAACATCAAAATGAACAGGAATAAAGATCGCAGTTTCAACTATCCTATTTCAACACCAAACTAATTTATTCTCCAATATGGACACCAGACGTAAAGCCAACGTAAATTAAAGTCTAGATCTATTTCTCTATAAATAATTATTGATCTTGTAGAAAGAAGTTTCTTGATCGCGTCAATAAAACAAGAAGAAGCACCAACCTGTAACCAGAGGATCAATTCTCACAAAGAAATATCTAATTTCGTTATATTCGAAAACTTCCCCATGAGAAGTAATACTTTCAGTATTTCACCAATCTGGGACTAATTATATCATAATTATCTGAACAAAAGGGAACTTCACTATTAAAACGCAAAAGCTTAAGCAACACCAAATGTAACAGCTTGCTTTGTCGGCCACTCTTCAAGGAGGGTTGCTTACCGCCACAAGACGCGTCTAAAATTTAATGACTTGTTAGCGATTCAGAATGCTAAAAAACATTTATGCCTATATAGGGATTATTGAAAAATCGATAATTTAGCAGTTAAAATGTTAAACTTAATTGACAGAAGAAAAAAATACAATAAGAATTAACTTATCACAAAGAAAAAAATCGATAATTTTGCAGTCAATAATACTAAACCTAGCTGGCGTTGCAAATAAACATTGAAAATCGAATTTTATAGTATACAGGATGACTTCTAAAGGATAACCCAATAACATTGTATCAATATACGAGGTGGTCTTAAAATAAGAAAATAGACAAAAAACTGTCTGTTACAATAGTTCCTGAGAAACTTTCATTAAAAGGAAATAAGAAATTGTGGATCATGCATCCATTTGTTATCACCCTTAGACTGCTTTAAAACTAAAAATCTGGGAAATGCAATTTTGAAAGAATAACGTCTGTTTTAAAATTAAAAGATATTTTGTTGTTATAACCGCAGCACCAAATTATATGAAAATAGTGGTAGGACGCCAATTACCACTAATGTACCAAACCGAAACCTAAAATATTTTTTTTCTTCAAACTTCAGAGAAGTACCTCATTATTGAATTGGGTTGCCATAGTTTAAGTTTCACTTCTCCGCCGGCGGCAGAAAGAGTACTTTTTCTGCCGCCGACAGCAAAAGTGATTTTCTATTGGTCAATTATAATTTTTCTATTTATAATTAAACCATAAATATCATGAATTTATTAACAATAATTAAGTTGATGCACTAAAAATAAACAAATATAAAAACAATAAAAACGCAAATATTAATCATTACTTACCAATTTCAAAACGTGAAACGAAAACTTCAAGCGAATTTTTAGTTGTTTGGAGTGTCGCTATAGAAACATCAGTTCAAATTCAAAGCAGTCTTTTCGAATCCAACAAATTAAAATAAAACGTTGTAATTATTTTTACGTTTGAAGAAAAAATTGCGTTCTTTATACGGCTGCGAAGTCACTTTTTGTGCCTCATCTGTAGTTGTTTTATGCCGGACTCACTACGTTCGTCCGTCACACTAAAACAACTACAGATTCGGCACAAAAAGTGTGACTTCTCCGCCTAATAAAGAAATATACTATTTCTTCAAACGTCAGTGAAATGTGAAATTATAATGCTGGATTGACAAAGCTAAAATGTCACTTCGTTACCATGGCACGTAAATTAGCGACAGCTAATCACTTTACTGCCGCTGTAGAGCAGGGGATACGACAAATTAACTAGTTGAACTCAAATTTTAATTTTGCCATTGAAAGCTGCAATGAGCAAGTACGTTTTAATCAGGAAATTCGTAAATAATTACAAAACATACTTACGATTTCTTTCCAAATTTAATTTTTATGACAGAAAAACTTTATGGCAAATAAACAAGAATTCAAGCAATTTGTATATTTATGGACTTATCTCTATTCTCCTAAAGTACATACTTCACATTCACTGAACAAAAAATTTCAACTTCTTGTTTTGCCTTGAACAAAATAGGTGATCCTAGGTAACTAACTAGAATCCGATAAATCTGATCAGAATTCGCTTTTATGCAATGTGGCTACATCAACGGTTGGGAATAAATTATTCTACCTAAAAAGGGTACGAGAAAGCTAAAGATAATATTAGAAAATGTTATCACCAAAAGCGTTTTGTTTACATAGTACTTATATGTAACTGGAATGCAACATTTTTCATACTTCTACAAAAAGTGCTTCTGTAAAATCTGTGTTTGTGAATGGATTTTGAGTTTTTAACCATAAGGAACCAATACAGTTCGCCAACATATAAGGTAACTGTTTTGCTGTATATCTTTCTCCACTCCCAAGATTTCTTGTGAAACCTTTCACTATGCTCATCCTTTGCGGCTTTGAGATGCTATGAGAAATAGTCTAAAAACATTATTAAGTTGCGCTATTCACTTATGAAGCAATTCTAAACTTAGTTATGGGTACGTGTGAACATAACGCACCAGTTTATAGTTGAGCTACAACAATGTACATACATAAGTAGCATAATAAGCGTTACGTATAGAAAATGGAGTTCTAGGTACATATGACACCTCAATGAGTAAGATGTACCGTTAAGAGAACGTTTTATTATAACGTTTACACATGCCTCCCATCTAACATTCAACACAAATACACACACCCATAGTTGAGGTGGCGGAATTTTCCAATTAGAAAAATCCCGCCGCTCGAATTTACGACTCGTGGAACACAAATAAGTAAGTATTATTCGTCATTAAAGACCATTTAGATAATTAACAAATTAGGTTTTTTTGTTAATAATAAGCAACATTCATAACTTAGACCCTATCCTCTGAGACTTAAGCTGGAGTATAAGTCATTCAATTGGAACGTTAAATCAAACTTTAGCTAGTGCCCCGGATTTTCTGAGAAATTACCAAGTAGGTCAAAGAACATGGTTATTTCATCAAACGAGCCGCGAACCTAGCTCTGTACCATCAAGGTGGCCTATGATCAATTTTTGAGATTGGCACTAAGCTGAGCATAAATAGTTTTAACAAAATCAAAGCTGAACTGGGACAAGCACGTGGGTACGAAGAATACTTCTTTTCATCTTTCGCCTTATGTATTAAATTCATACCAAAATTACTGTTTTACATGGGTACAATAAGGTACACAAAAAATTATAAAGTCGAACCGAATAAAGGTAACAAAGGTTTTATGAATTCAGCATATGAACACCCAAAGTTAGCAGTTTGATGACCTGACCGGAGGTACAAACGTATCCTTTTCTCCTGGAACTTCAATAGATACTGGATCATCGTATACGACAGACAATTCATCGCTTACCCGCTAAAACTACAAGACTCGAGAAAAATTGTTTGAGGTGAATTCTTCGAAATAACGAGATACAAAATGTCAAGATGTCAAGATAACAAATCGGACTAAACCAAATAAAAATTAATTATTATCAAAGCATTCACTCTTACCAGTCAATTAAAATTAATAAAAGCTACTTTAAAAGTAGTTAATTGAAAATAACCAATTAAAAGATCTTTGATAAACCCACAAAAAGTTGGACTATAAATTCCACTCACACCATACAGCCTCGTATGTGCCAGGTCTAGCGAAGTCTCATAGTCTTGGATGGTGATTTACAGAGTGTTAGCTCTAGTTGGCGAGAGTACAATAGACTCAAAACACAGACAGTCCTATCATTTGTGAATGCCACACACTTTATCATCTTGTGGTTTACAGAAATGTTTTAATTCATGTTTCCAATTAACTATTTTTTGGAATACCTGTACTTAAGTGCTCATTTATCTAAGTAGTAATGATTCCGATAAATAACCGTTTATGTGATTGTACATAATAGCGGCCACTAAAGCTCAAAGACGTACGTTATAGTTATATGTTCAGCCCGATGGAAGTCACCCAATGGGCATTATTATTTAGTAACGCTCGTGGTGCATACAAGTTTTTATTTTTCACGAGAATATATATTACAAGTAAAAAATTAGATTTAATTTATAATTGTTCACGTTGCCAAGGATCGTTGTTTATATATTTATAAAGCTAGGAATTTTTATGTTTGTTGGAAGGTAAAAGCTTTTACTAAATTTACAAACGTCAAACTGGGATATGACAATTTAAACTAAAATGTTTTTGTTGTTATCAACATGAAAACAAAAAAGTTCTACTGGCACTAATGTCATCTAAGAAATAAGTTAATTATATCTAAGAAATTTCTGCAGAAGTCGGAATGAAGGAATTCGTGAATCACGCGCCCAGAAACTACGTTGCAAATACTCGTTTTATTTTTTGTGTTGCAACACACTCGTACGCAAACATACAGCTTCTGGCCTAATGATCCAGCTTACCATTGATCGTAAAGCCGCCGGTTCCAATTGCAAGCAAACGATGAAGGGGCGTTATAGACTATAACGTCCTTTTATAATGCCTTGGCTGTTATGGAGTTGTTTATATAGTTCGTATCACAGGTATAAACAACGAATAATATGCAAGCTTGCTACGTAAATAACTATGTTGAGTATTCTGGTGCTTTTCTTTGCTAACCATTAACTCGGTAGCTGAATAAATTGTGGACTGTAATTTTCTGGTTCAAATTTTTATTTTTATGTAAATTAACATGGTTTTATAATTATGTAGGTACATTTAATTATTTTATTACAAATGTCAATAATAACAACAAAAACTTTTTACGCCTTCTATTTTGTAAACTGCCAAATGTTGATGTCGGATGTGGACATACCGCCATCCTTGAAAGCTCCTACTTTCAATGCTAATTGTGGAGTTCTTCTAAAGGTAACACGCACACTTTACTTGCTGCTTTTTTATAACAGCCTTCCTTCGTTTTAACTATGACTACTCTCATTAAGCCGTCGTTACCCGCGAACACTTCTTCTATTCGTCCAATTTTATAACAAGTGGAAGGTAAGTTATCTTCCATAATAAGTACAAGGCTGCCTATTTTGGGTTGCAACCCTTCTTCGTATCTCCACTTGGAACGTCGTTGCAAGCTCTGTAAGTAGTCTTTCGCCCATCTTGACCAAAATTGCTGAACTAAAAACTTCATGTGCCTATATTTGTGAACATGGGTGTGCCGATCAAGAACTGGAGGTTCAGGTAGATTCATCAACGATCTTCCGATTAAGAAGTGTCCAGGGGTTAACACTTCAAGATCTTCGGGGACCTCCGTAAGAGAATACAAAGGCCGCGAATTTAAAATCGACTCTATTTGTACAACGACTGAATAAAAGTCTTCGTAAGACAATTTACTATCATGCATAATTCTTTTAAGATGATATTTCATCAAACAAACTGCCGATTCCCACAAGCCACCAAAGTGTGGTGAACGTGGGGGGGAATAAAGTGCCAAGTAATTTTATTATCAAGTAAGAAATTTTTAAATTGTGGATCGTTGACTCGTTTTACAAATTCACTCAGCTCTTTGTTTGCACCAACAAGGTTTTTGGTGTTGTCGGAATATACATGTAAACAAAGGCCGCGTCGAGAAATAAATCTTTTGAATGCATTTAAGAAACTGTCAGTAGATAAATCAGACACTACTTCCACGTGTACAGCCTTTACAGATAAACAAATGAAAATGCAAATATAGACCTTTACAAATTTTCTATTGCGTAACTTAGTTTCTTTGATTAAGAAAGGTCCTGCGTAATCTACGCCACATACTACAAATGGTTGAGAAGGTGTTACCCTATGAGTGGGTAATTTACCCATTTTCTGAATTACTCTATTGGGGTTTGCGCGAAAACAAGTAACGCATTTTCTCAGAATGCTTTTTATGGTACGTCGACCACTTAAGGGCCAATAATGGTTTCTAATGTTGGACAAAATGGTTTGTGTACCAGCGTGTAAATCCTTTAAATGTTGGTGTCTAACTATTAAAGTAGTTATATAATGTTTAGCTGGGATTATCACTGGATATTTAGCATCAAAACTGAGATTTGAGTTTTTAAGTCTATCGCCTACTCGAACGAGGTCATTATCATCCACAAACGGATCTAAATCAAGAAGTTTGCTATTTCGTGGAAGAGGAACGCAATCCCTTAAGCATTTAATATCAGCATGAAATTCTTTAGCTTGCACCACTTTAAGAATGCAACGACAACTATGGTTAATTTCATCAACCGTTAAGTCGCCTAATTTACGTAATTCTGCTTTGACCCTAGTATTTTTTGTAAAACGTAAAAGGTAAGCGACTATTCGTAATAATTTCGTAAAAGACGAATATTTAAACAATATGTTGTCATCTAGTATATCGGTAGTAACTAGTGAAACATTATTTAGCTTTATTTCAGGAATAGTGTCATTTTTATTTTGAACTTTGTTTTTAGGCCAAAAATATTCATCTAAATATAGCCAGTTCGGACCATCGAACCAAGCAGCAGATGATAAAATTTCATCGGGATTAATACCGTGAGATATCAGATCGGTAGGATTAGAATCAGTAGGCACGTGACGCCACTGGCTAACATTTGAAAGTGAGTGGATCTGAGATATACGATTTGATACAAATGTTTTTAGTCGACTTGGATTACAAGCTAGCCATGACAGTACTATGGTGGAATCACACCAATAATAAATTGCATTTGTTTCAATTTTAATAGCCTTGACAACTGTCTGACATAACTGCGTAGCTAATAGAGCACCGCAAAGTTCTAATCGAGGCAGCGAAACCGTTTTCAAAGGGGCTACACTTGATTTTGCGCATACTAGTCTAACGAAAGTATCGCCGCTTTGGTTTCTTGACCTTACATAAACACATGTGCCAGAAGCAGCTTACGAAGCGTCAGAAAAGCAATGAATTTGCACAGTAATGGAATCCCGTATCAAAATATGTCGTGGAATATGAACACTGTTTATAGCTCCAATTTTATTATAAAACTTTAGCGACATATCAAGTAAAGGATCTGGAATTTGATCATCCCACCCAATTTTAGTTTGCCACAATTTTTGTAAGATAATCTTGGCTCTTACAATAATAGGACCTAATAATCCCAGGGGGTCAAAAATTTGACTTACTATTGATAATATAATGCGCTTTGTAAAGAAGCCCACTTTATTTGAATTGTGAGTAAATGAAAACTTATCCTTAGAAGAATCCCAAAGTTTTAGAACTCTGGTTATCTTTAACGACATATTTATCGCTTGTCAGCTCACCGTTATCTTGAAAATAATTTCAAACTCTTTCGTCGTTAGAAGCCCACTGCTTCAGAATGAAGCCGGCGGAACATAAAATACTATTGTTTTTTAATAACTCTAAAGCAGCGCCTATATTTTCGCATCCCGATAACCAATCATCTATATAAAAATCGGATGCTATAGATTCACACGCATGAGGATAATTTGCCATATTTTCCAACGAGAGCTGTTTTAGACATCGTGTCGCGAGAAAGCTCGCGGGTGCGGTACCATATGTAAGGGTATTCAATCTATAATGGGTTAACTCACTAGTTGGATCTGATCGCCAAACAATTTTTTGATATTCTCGGTCAGTTTCTTGTACATTGTCACATCTATACATTTTTGCGATATCAGCAGTAAAAACAATTGAGTGAGTTCTAAATCTTAAAAGTATCCAGAATATAGGTTCCTGTATACAAGGCCCGACTTTAAGGGCATCATTAAGTGATTTTGAACTTGTCTTCGATGACGCGTCAAAAACTACTAGCAATTTAGTTGTCACCGAAGATTCTTTAATTACACAATGATGTGGTAAGTAACAGCTTCTTTTATTTAGTAATTCGTTTGAATTAATTTGTGACATATGCCCTAGTGTTATATATTCGTCGATAAATCCTTGATATTTTTTCTTTAAATCTGGATTCTTAGTTAATTTCCGCTCTAAACTTTGAAATCTTTGAATAGCTATTTCACGAGATTCACCTAACTCTAAGAAGTTATCTTTAAAAGGAAGTCTTTAGACAAATTTACCGGTTTTGTCACGGGTAAAATTATTTTGAAAGTGCTCTTCACACTCCAATTCTTCCTTTGAGTAAACGAAGTTCTTAACAGGACATTCTTCAATTGTCCAAAATGCTTCTAATTGTCGTTCCAAATTTAACATTTCACTTTGAGTTTGTACAAAATTACAAATTTGTTTGAGTTGATTAATATCAATTTGAAAAGAGCCAGTAACAAGCCAGCCCAATTTTGTTTTTTGGAAAATGGGTTGATTGCGTCCAAGAAATATTTGTTCAGGTAATAATAAGGTATAAAAAACCTCGACTCCTAATAAAAGATCTATTTCCAATGAAATGTTAAATTCTGGATCCGCTAGATTTAGTTCCGTAGGAATATTTAAATTTGTAGCATCAAAGCTAACTTGGGGAATGTTATCCGTAATCTTGTCAATAATTAAAAATTGTATATTGTTTAATTTATATTTAAAGTCTGTAGAAGCAACCTTTGTTCTAACAGATATCGAGATATTGGTAACGCTGGCGCCGAAACCAAGAACAGATAATACAATATCGCGCGTATTAAGATTTAATTTATTCAATAAAGATTTACTCATAAAATTTGACTGTGAGCCACTATCAATTAGAGCTCGACATAAAACAGGTTCATTTTTTGAACTATAAAGATAAACATTTGCTGTTGACAAAATAGTGAATGAAATACTATACAATACGTTAAAGGTTTTCGGAAATTGCGAACAAACGGCCACAATGGAGCTAGAATTGTTAGTATCTTCATTAACTTTACTACCTGTCATTTTAGAAACTTCTTGCATTTCTACTGGTTGCTTTGTTTCTGGTCTTCCTTGCGACATCTGCTGTGATATCAAGGGTTTACGAGTACCTACCTGCTGCTGACTCGCTTGCTCTTGATCACTTGTCTGAGGTTGACCTTGTGTTTTGCTTAAATGAAGAATGATGTGGTGTCTCTTACCACATGTTTTACAAGACCTGGCAGTGCAAGTATTGCTACTATGCCTTGAATTCAAAAAATTCGTACACAAATTTAGCTTTCGTATTTCAGAAAGCCGCATTGAAACAGGTAACTACTACCATATTTTTACAAAATATCAGAAAAAATTGCACATATACTAAGAAAAACCAACAATTATAAAATAACATTTAAAACCAACACTAACACTTTTTCAATTTTATTTAATGCTAAAGACAGAACACATGATATCATGAAATCGGGCATTTACCGTTTAAATTGTTCTTTTTGTAGTTCGGTATATATTGGACAAACACTTCGAAATTTTGACATAAGATATAAAGAACACGTACGTCATTACAAAAATAAACATCCTGAAAAATCGAATTACGTCAAACACCTTTTAGAACAAAATCACACAATGACTCCTCAAAATAATATTAAATTCCTACATTTTTGTAATAACAAACGCAAATTATACATTTTAGAAGCCTTTGAGATATACAAACACAAACTCAGGGTACCTTTAATGAATGAACAACTTGAGCTCAGTAATTCTGCGTTACTGGAAGTATTAGATATTTAATTCTGATTATTATTATTATTTTATCTAGTTACCTATTTTTGTATCTACCTTAGCGACGTGTTTGTTTATAATTATATTACCTTTGATAATGACAGCATAGCTGTCGAAACAATATTGTCAGGTTGTATTTTAATAAAACTGTGAAACTTTTAATAATCTTTATTTATTTCAGGATTATGGAGTTCCACAAAGTAAGGCTGGAAACAATAAACAGTATTATTTGTTGTTGAAACGAAGGTATGAGCTTTTTCTTTGAATTTAGTACCCGACTGTTGAGAAACACATCCAGAAATCTTACTTGATTCCGTGGATTCTAAAATCTGGCAACGTTCAATTAGAAAATTAATAAATTCTTGTATTGTAGGAGAAACTGTATTTTTTATTTTTATTTCCCACTCACATTTGGAGGGATTATCAAGTTTAGAAACAAGCAAGTATATGAGTATGGTACTCCAAGAGTCAATAGGCTCATTTAAGTTTTTTAAAGCACGATAACGCATTTGAAATGTATCAAAATAATCTTAACGATGAATAAGAGTCTTTAGTTACATTTGGCAACTCGAAAATTTGCTTTAGGTGAGTTTTAATTGTAAATTTCTTATTCTCAAAGCGATCTTTTAAAAGCTTCCAAGCTACTAGATAATTGTCATTACTAATTTCTAGTGAATTAATAACCTTCAAAGCTTCACCCTTCAAAACAGATTGTAAATAATAATATTTTTGAATATTAGCAAGATTAGAATTGTCATGAATCAACGAAGAGAAAGTGTCATGGAAATTTGACTACCTTTCGTATGATCCATCAAATTCTGGTAATTTGACTAGAGGCAATTGAATGTTAAATTGATTACACTGATGAGGAGGTGAAAGACTTACTTTAGTTTGCGGTTGTACACTTGGAAGTGCGCTAGAAGTAGATTTTTTATAATCATCATTAAGAATTTGTTTAGCTTTAGCAATACTACTAAAATATTTATCCTCGAACGCTACTCGTTTATCAAATTCTTTTTTGTCCTCAGACGTATCGTGCATTTCTATTTGCAACTGCACATTGTTGAATTCATTATAATTCAATTCAATTTTCTCTAAACGAGAAACTATTTCCATTATTTTGTCATAATTCATTGTGTCATTTATGAAGTTTGTGAAACGAGTCAACTGACTTTTAAATTGGCCTCTAATAGCTACTAATCTTTTTCCATGGGATCTCAAGACTCATGGTTAATACTAAATTTACTAAAACAGTGAAAAACTCTTAATTTCAGAATGATGCTACACCACTCAAATCAAGAAATATGCAAATAAACATAAATGTCAAACAGCATATACATTTGTACTACAAGGTATGAAAATGATAACAAATAAATAGAATCGATTTTAGTCAATGTAAACAGCAATATGTAATGAAAAGAGAACGGGCTTACGGACTTCCCTTTGATCTTTTCTCAATAGCCTCCAATAGGCAGACAATTCTTCTCGATAGCCTCCAGTAGGCAGGCAATTTTTCTAATAATTCAGTGGTAAAGGTAATCCTAATAACTTTGATTGATTAGCCTCCAGTAGGCAGGTAATGGACGAAAGTATCCTTCAATCTTTAACTGTAGTCTGATAGTATAGCACTTGAAACTAACCTTTTTCAACAAGCTACGAACCGCTTCGATTGGACCAAAATGTTGAGTCGTCTGGTGCTTTTCTTTGCTAACCATTAACTCGGTAGCTGAATAAATTGTGGACTGTAATTTTCTGGTTCAAATTTTTATTTTTATGTAAATTAACATGGTTTTATAATTATGTATAGGTACATTTAATTATTTTATTACAAATGTCAATAATAACAACAAAGACTTTTTACGCCTTCTATTTGGTAAACTGCCCAATATTGATGTCGGATGTGGACAAACTATTAACGACCGCATTTTATTTATCAACAATACAATAGTTTATAACTTCGCCACTAACGCTCACTATGAGTTTTAATATACGTTCGATATTTATATTTTGTAGTGAAAGCAGATTTTCCCCCAAACAATCACCAAAGGCCAATTACAAACAGCAACAACTGTACAGGTACAAGAAACTTGTCAAAAACACCAAGATCTAATAACTGCATTATCATATCATAGTAAAGCAAGAATGCGGAATCTCCTTGCGTTAAGAATTCAAATAGAGGAGGACTATCAGGGACGTGTATCCCTAAATGTTGAAGTTATAGAATTATAAATATATACAAGGCACAATCTAAATAAAAATGCAACACATCTGTTAGAAAAATTCTAAACTATATCAATATTAATCTGACTCTGATCTAAAGGTTGATGGTCTAAAGCCAAAAATTTTCAGACTCCAGGTTTTCAACTTTTCAAATTAGACTGGTTATTGGATTGGATTACACATACCTATGCTTAACTAATTCAGTTCAAAGCATATACTTTTTACAGTATTGTAGAGAGATTAGGGTTAGAACATATTTCTTGAAATAAATAAAGATTAGTAAAAGTTTCACAGTTTTATTAAAATATAACCTGACAATAATGTTTCGACAGCTATGCTGTCATTATCAAAGGTGATATAATTATAAACAAACACGTCGCTAAGGTAGATACAAAAATAGGTAACTAGATAAAATAATAATAATAATCAGAATTAAATATCTAATACTTCCAGTAACGGAGAATTACTGAGGTCAATAAACAAGAAAATATTTCATTTCCTTCTTTCCTTTAGAATCAATAGTTTTGAAGATAGACACCTTTCGGTTTATAAATATGTACTACTTAGAAACCTTTACTCGAGACAAAATTTCTATATACTGTGTAGGTTAAATAGATGGAGATTGAATGGATGTACTAGGTTTCCCTATACTCATGGAACAACGTGGCCGTGGGAATCAGCATTTTTCTTCTAGCCAATACTAGCATCTTTTAGCAAATCTGCTTTAGTGGCATAGAAAGAACTTTGTAGGTCTAACTCTGGATTAATCGGGGAAGCTTGTTTGGATTGCAAATTGAATTTGTGAACGCAAATCAGATATTATAAACATACGAGAAGGCCCTTTTCGAACGAACAACTAGTTTAGTAAGTCTAAGTCGAAACGGTTTAGTTTTTAATTAAGACCTGTTTAATTGGATATTTCATGGTCGACTATTACACGGCGTAGTATGTTATAATAATAGTAATGTTTATTAGGTAGCCATTTGCTATTAAAGAATACTAAACAATAAACATAATAATTACAGTAAATATAAACATAAATATGTATGTGATTAATTATTAAGGTTGTTAATTATTAAGGTACCGTTACGCAAACCGGTCTCGTTCTAGCCATGGTCAGTTGCAGATAAAAATAACAGTACATATTATACTCGTAATAAAAAGTACATTGTCCTTTATCAATACCAAAAAATATAAATGCTCATCTACACTTAAATTTTACATTTAAAAGCATTGATGCATAAAGATAAACTACCTATATTCAGAATATGATCACTGATCAATGTGGTAATGACTTGAGAGAAAATCCAGAACTTAAGCAGTTTCACTTTACGAAAATGAAAGATACTGAACGTACATGGTAAGTATAAAAACAAGAAAAAGCAGATGTATTGACACAAATAATTACAATTATTATTAATTGATACATATTAGGCATGTATTTAATCATTTTTGTAGAGACTTATGTCTGTAAAGTAAAATTGATTCGTAATGAATTGGTAACATGTATGGATACTAATGTTAACGAAATACAGCAACTTGGAGAATATGCTTTCAGGAGACATATTTTATATGAACTAGGTCTCTTGCCACCTGCCCTGTACTAAATAGCACTGCCTGGCACATCAAAGGCACAGACGATTTAATTATCATATGTTTTTTCCCTTTCCTTAGGGTTCCGTCTCCCCGTTGGTACCTATAAGGCTAGAAGACTTATTGTACTCACCCTATATCAAGTTAATCACAACCAGTCTGTAATAGTAGTACCCTGTATCAATAGATATAGATGTCTCGCTGGAAGTCTGACGAAGTCTTGAGGTTCCAAGGAGGGTTGTCCGAAAATACGCTGTCTTTTCCTACTCAGTGCATCGCAGTTGCATAAAATATGCATAGCTGTTTCTGATTCTGTAATCTTACACAGGTGTTCTTAACGGTAGCATGCCCTGTTATGAGTTAGGAAACCCGTAATAATCTTGAGTTGCAACCTACTTAAGAGAGGTAGTTGTGTTGTTCTGTTCTGACAAGGTCTGTTAATGAACGCCTTGTTATGGCTGCGTCCTGGTCGATTAGTCCGGTAGATGCCGTGCTGGGTGCGGGGCCAGTCGTTAACATAGCCTCGGGTTGCACTTCTTGGTACTCCCAAGGCAGGTTCTAGGCCAGGAAAAACCTCGACGGAGCCCTGCCTGGCTAGTTCATCGCTTATTTCATTGCCTTTAATTCCGCAGTGACTTGGCGCCCAAAGCAGTTTGACAGTGTTTTGAGTCAATACTCAAGAAGTTTATGCAACTGTTTGAGCAGTCATCTGATGTAAAACCATAAATAAAATGTGGAAAACGTATCGTTTGTAAAGCACAGTTGTTAACATTTTATTTACTCCCTTTTGCTAAATGACATAATAATCATTGTTGCATCCTATTTAATTTATTTCTTAAATCTTCCCAAACAAAATTTTGCATGTTAACCATAGACAACTTTGTCGGTGGCAATGCCACAATAAATGAGTTTTAACGAGAACAAAAAGACAGTTTTAAACTGAGAGATAATTGAATTGTACATTGATTCAGGAAATTAGGCTCGTATACCCACATTCGTTCAACTAAAATTTTGCAGTTTTAGTGTCTCAATCTTCTACTTCCAAAAATTTGAAACTTTTTGTTATATTTGTCCAGACATTTTGATGACACATTCAAGATGGCTTTGTTCGATGGATCTGTTGACTGCTGTGGCAGCAGTCTCTTTCTAGCTCTTCATTTCTCTGCATTATGCATCACATTATGCATCATTTGCATCATAGATGGTTCGGTTTTGGACTAGGAGTTGCTTGTGCATATGAAACACCTGCCTTAAGGTTAACAGGAGCGAATGTCCTTGATAGAGAAGCTTTGTTTCTTCTCTTTTATAACTCTTTGGTGATTATACACCCTCGATAGTTGGCAGGGTGTGAGCACTTAGCAGGAGTATCCCTACTGTTGTTACACTTCTCTGGTACGTGATTGCCTGCACATTTAACGCAAGTGGAGTCGTGTTGACAGTGTTTCTGAGTATGCCCATATCTCTGGCTTCTTTTACACTGCGGTATTAATTTGCTAGTTTTTAGTGCTCTAATTTTAACTTTCATGTGACACAAACCTTGGATGTCAATGATCTTCTTGATATTTTCTGACTTATCAAAGGTTAATATGAAGGGTGGGAGCTTAATATATCTCTTTTTCGTTTTCTTTAATTTATTTTACTGCAGTTCATTGACGATTTCTTTCAAGTCACACGAGGGGTGCAAGTACCTAACTATAATTCTGATCGGTCTATCTTGCTTATTCTAATATGAATGCCATTTCTGCTGAGAATTATTCAAGACTTGGGTTAGCTCTCTAGATTCTGTTGGTATATTAACATTGATTTTTAGTTGGTTGTTATTCGGCAAAGTTGCATTGTACTTAAACTCCCTTGTCTGCAGTTTCTGTTTAAGCTCCATATAGTTTTCCAAATTACTTATCACAACCGAGGGAGATTTTTGTTCTTTAGTGGGCATTGGCTTGCCATGCCGTGCCGTTTCACCGGCAATTAATTCTTCTTCATCATGAAACAAAGCTTTTTCCGCCAAGATAAAACAACAAAAATAACTATAAAAGCTATAAAAATACATCATACTTACTGTAACTGAAAACTCAAAAAATATCTGCCACAGCTTGAGATTTAAACTCTCTCTTTACAAATTAATTAATCAAGTCGTAGGTATTGGTTCCACAGCTGTATAAATTGTGAAAAGGAATAGATAAGGGTTCAACACAAATAAAAACATAAAAGGGCGCCATCTGGTTCTGAGCTTAGTTAATGATTTATTAACCATTCAAAGATGTTGATTGAAAAAGCATTAAAATTTATTAAATTCATTAACCAGAAAATGAATAGAATATTTAGTTAAAACAAAATTTTGTTTACTTAAAATTGTTGAAGAAATGAACTTAAGCATTCATAACCAATATGGTTCCGTTTTTCAGATCAGTCAGTTTTGAATTAATAACATTTATTAACAGGAAAATAATAATAACACAACTTTGCATAAATAAAAATAAAACACACATCGTATATTTATTACAAATCCACCCTACAGTTAGTAGGTTATAATTATACCAAAATTAATCAATAAAAATTCACCTAGAACTTTTCATTAAGTAATAAAAATAGCCCAAATAAATTGATTAGATCAACCACAATTATTATTCAAAAACATTAACACAAATATTAATATTTATATTGACTGGTCTTTTTCTGGACAAAAATTTATACACAAATATCTAAATGAGATTAGACAAATTAAATCAATTCGACAGTATCAATACAAATGATTTGTAATTACATTAAAGTTTAAAGCTTTTTAACAACTGACGAGAGTTCTATTGATAATAGAATTTAATGAGCAAAAATTTATAATGAACTTCTAATAATTGAGAAACCATAACAAAAATGACTGCAAATTCAAGCAAGAAATTTACCTAAATGAATAACACTAAAAACAATAGTCACAATACCTTTTATTTTTGGTAAGTCACAAACCAAAATCAACGATAAACTGCATAAAATTTGACGACAACGTCACAGCAAATGGAAACTGGAATATTGGGATTTTTCTTTCATACATTAAAGATGTACGAGATAACCCTCGTAGAAGCTGGATATGGCGAATTATAATTTGCAAATTCACCCCAAACGGCAGTAACAAAATGCAACCAAAAAGTTCCATAAAAGATTTGGCTATTAGTTTTGATAACCATTTCATAATTTCATTGTTTTCAATAAAACTATACACATAACCATTAATTCTGAACTGAATTTAGAAGGCACACAGCACGAATTATTATTTAGCCGAAATTTCGATTACAGAGAAAGCGTCTGTAAATATTAACTTATTTCTGTACAATAATTATTTAGACGAGAGTACGGTACGGTAGGCTGTCGTAACTTATTACACAGTAATAAGGGAAACTGAATTTCCCACTTTTCTGAAGCACAAACATCCGCGAAAATATTTAACGGAATAACTAGCTTTTGTTAACCACGAATTATTGGTTAATTTCCGAACACTTATTTAAACGAGAACTATTACATGTTGATTTTAATTAAATGCACCGACCATCCGAAAGTCGGTACTTGTTCAAACAATATTAAAAACTGAATTTAGAGTTTTCTTTCAAACTCCATTTTACTACAACAAAATGGCATTTTTAACACAAGATCGAACGTACGCTCTAGGCGTGCGATTTTGGAAGACAGCCCCTCGTCTCAACATCATCTCGCCTTTTATTAGCTCTGCTCAACATTACTCCGCGTATAGACATCTGTTTTTAGGCGGCAAGGGTGCTTGTTGCTTGCCCTACTATAGGATTCACGACCTTAGGTGTAAAAAGCAGCACCCAATCTTTCGCGCGTAAAACACACGTGTGAACTAAAACACGCTGGCTGTAGACGATATTCATACACTGCATTGACTTAAGCTTTGAAACGCAAATAACAGACAAAGTAAAGTGTATTTACGAATCGTATACACTCAAAATGTTTACCAAAATATTTCTATAAATGAGTTGACTAAGCGCTTCTCATGATTTCTTTTCAAGGTTTCTTTTTGAAGAAATTGATATTATTTTTAAAATGCCAGGTCGCAAGATACGAAAAACGACATCAAAATGACGTTACATTATTTCATTATAGCAAATATTAAACATTCCCTTCCTATAAATGATTTCTGTAGGAAATGTTTGCCTGATGAACTGCATATTTAAATAAAGCGATATCTACAGGACCAAACTTAAGATTTTTATCAAGAATTAATACAAAATTCTATATACTAAATGCCGGTGGAAAATGTACCCGTTACAATCATCAGAATTGATCAGAATATTGATTTTTCCTGTCCTCGCAACAATACAATTTGATCTGTAAGCGCCTTGATCTCATCAATTAGTTGAAGACTCAGTTGCTGTGATAGCCGGTAAGGAATTTACCTGGGGATCATTTATTTCCATTTGTATTTCATTCTATTGAGTTCCTAATGGTGATCCTGATTCATCGTTTAAAGATGGGGTGTCTGTCATTCTGTATTATAGGGACCTGTATTAGTTTGTTGGTTTCCTTTAATTTCCGAGTCTATTTCTTCTGTTACAATATGATTTATTTTAAACATTTTATATTATGTAATAGCGCAATTGCACTTTATAGCGCTTGGTATGCAGGCCATGATTTGACCTACTTTATTATTATATACGATTTATTTTGTTTATGTTTACACATTATAGACGGTTGTTTTTTGATACGGAGCACACGACACGTCTTTACTCAGCGGAATTAAAACGACAATTGGCATCATTATAAACTCTATAAGTCTGATTTATAAACTGATATTGGGTTACGATCATACTATACAACTTAAAACGTCATTAAACAAAGTGTTTTTCAGTTTGGAAAAATGGTATAATGATATACAAACCGTTTTTGATTAAAACCAAGACGTTTTGTGGCAATCCGACCGACCATCCCACACTACACAACCAAAGTGTTCGGTTAGGGATCGTTTTTTCTGCTTTTAGGATTTTCTAAATTTAGAAATAAAATTAGGCATATTCACTAAGCTAGAAACAAGAACCAGCATCACAAGGAAATTCACTAAATGAGGAACAAGAACCCTCGGTCCAGCCCATACACTAATCTTACAACTCCAACACCAGCTCAACAGAAGACTGATCCGACAACTGCAGTATTGATTGTGTGGGTTCGACAGAGGGTTCTTGTTCCTCACTTGGTGAATTCCATTGTGCTGCTCGTTCGCTTGTTTATGGCTTTGTGAATTTGCCTGGTCTTGTTTGTAAATTAGTTAATTTACTTGGTCACGGTTCGAAAAACCGATCTTATTTGCTAGTCTATTCTGGACTTGGTAAAAGCTTAAAGTGGAGTTGGTAATTTAGACCATTGCCAACTTATTTAATCGGTGAGGAAATTCTGTTTAAATAAATGCCCGTCGTGAACGGTTCTGCGTTTCTCTTTTGCGCGAGCCTGCTCCGATGTTCGGTGACCCCGCAATTTACGCCTTCAGGTGTTATTGAAGACATCCTCAACCACTGCTTAAAACCAAAACGGAATATCTCAACTAATTCTTCAAAACAACACTAAGTAAGGTAAAGGTAAATAGCGAGGACTAAAGCAAAATGGTCAAAAACTCAAGGTCCGTAAATGTATAAGCAAGCTTAGAAATATAGGTCGTCTCAATGCCGCCATTCTCGCGCTAGCTGAATAGTGGAAGTGTATGCGACGACCTATATTTCAAAGCTTGTTTATGCATTTACGAACCTTGTCAAAAACTTCTCTTGTGGCGTTTTCTGTTGGTCAATTTCCAAAGTAGGACACATATCCCGACCAAGTTAGTTATATTATACTCCTATATGGATGGATGACTGCGTCTTGCCGCGATAGAAGATAAGAAGGAAAGGAGTGTGTGATTGCAACCGATTAATAAACAATGAATAACAGAAGGAGTACTCTTGAAAAACTTATGGAAGAATTTATGAAAGACAAGACAAACTCAAAATTCACAACAAAATGCATAAGAAATTTGCAGAATCACAATAAACTTTCAATTAAACAAAGTGCGAAAAGTTTATAATGTAACAAGAGAATTATTTAAATCGACTAAAAAAAAGTGTACAATTTAATCTGGCCCACAGTGTATTTACGTTTGGGTTTGCACACAATGCAAATTCTTTATAATTACCAGTTCAGTACAACATAAATCATTCAAGTTTATGAAATGTTTTATTGCAATGTACAGAAAAAATACACTGCATCCGAAACAGATTTATTAAGAAACTATAAAAAATGCCGAAATGAATGATTTATTAAAATATAAAATTACTCATATCATTTTCCGCGTTAACAGTTCGTTGCGGAGGTGTTTCTTATCAATTCCTATTTATTGCAACAGACTTATACACATGTAGATTATCCGGAAAGGTGTAAGTAAGTATATTTAGTAACATTACACTTTTGTTTTGGTGATGGCGCACTTAATTCTATTTTATAGTGTTGTAGCTTGGCTTGTTCTAACCATGTAGATATTTTAGGTTAGATGTGTTATATGCTTAATTTTTTGGCCGTTTAATTTGTGACAACCAAACCTTCAAACACATTAAAGAACATTAAAAAACAAATTATTAAAAATTTATATACATACATCCCCTATCATAAATTATACTTTTCAAGATATTTTACAAATGATACTTTTCATAATATATTGAATAAATGAAAGAACAGCGTAAAATAATAGTATATTATTCAATGCGTATATAATAATGGCTATTATTCACAAGGATGAAGTAGACGACTCGAGCAGTACGCTAGTGTCGTAAATCATCCGAGTAAATAATAGCAATAATTGCATAATTATATGCAAGTAGAGTACTATACTTTGTCCACGACAATTACATATTTTTGATTAGATTTATATTTTAAAATTAATTTATTAATGAGTTTTATATGCCATGAGTCATTATTTTGACACGTAGCGGCCTACTTGATAAAATTTTAAAAAGAAATTGAAACCTAGTAATAGTGAATAATAATATATCAATCACCGCTAGTAGTGATTAATAATTTATATAATTATATTTAATGAATCACAAATATAATGTGTATATTCGTGGACAAAATCATTTTATATCACTAGTGATATAAAGTAAACGTAGTATACCAACTAGATAATTGCAAACATACAAAGTGCACTAGATATATGTAATTGCTGGATCAAGTTCAATGGCCTGGCCTTCATTAGCAACATGTCAACTATCAAAACTGATTTAGATTTTTAATAATCCTATAAGGAAATCATTTCTTTTTTAATTTAATGCTACAATTTAGAGATTGAGATATTCTCCTTGGTTACCCAGAACTTTTCTGGATGTTTTAGTACTGAAAGCAAATAATTTAAAATTTAACAAATCAATTTAACGATTGAAATCAGTAATAGAATAGTTATTTATTTTTACACATATTTAGAATAGTAGTACATAAAAATTATATTGGAAACTTTTAATTTTATTTTTGGCAGATATAATAAATCAACAACGATTAATAATAAATAAGACGCATTGCTATAAACAACGGGATAGAAAATTATCTTCTTAAAGACTTACAACTGTCTTGTCTAAAATAGGGGAAGAAATCAAGCTTACTTTCTCGATTTAGTCATGTAATTTATACCTAAAATTAGAATATTGTACTACACATGTTGTTACCCACAAAATGAGGAATGCTAATTGGCAGACGGTAACAACTTTTAACAGCAGTTAAATCAGTCGGCTGTCAGCTAACTAGGGTGAGGTCGTGGGTCTCACAAGACGTCTTCTGTAATGGGCGCCAATAATCGTCTAAAATAGCCCCAGTATTTGCCGACAATATCTGAAAAGAACAACACATTTGCGACTACTACCAATGTAGTTGACTTTTCCCAATTTAGATATCTCGAAAGCTGTACATATAAACCCTAAATAACACTCATATAAATAATAAGTCTTCAGGTATTATACAGTGCTTTATTATCAATTAAAACAAATTATCAGTTAAATCAATTAAGTGTAATATGTTTAATAAAAGTGAAATAGCCTGGGCAAAAATTATATGCAAGTTATTAATCTTTATATACATTTGAACAGGGTGAGAATTCATGCAAGCGCGACTAATTACTCTAAATCTGACTAAAACGTAAGTCTTAAAACAAAGTATCCAAACGGGTACATTAAAATTAACGCGACTACGGT
Source organism: Agrypnus murinus (assembly GCA_929113105.1). Lineage (NCBI taxonomy): Eukaryota > Metazoa > Arthropoda > Insecta > Coleoptera > Elateridae > Agrypnus > Agrypnus murinus. The sequence continues at coordinate 119,611,116 of OV816024.1, forward strand.
AACAATTAGATTGCACAATTATTAACTCCAACAGTAAATCTTTTAATCATTACGGAGCAAAGTTATGTGTATCTCTCGCAGACATTCCTAGCAATGTAATAAAATAAATAATATGTTATAAAATTATATATATAAAATAGATACCTAGATATAAGTGCTACACCCACACTGAGGAAAAACCATTTAACACAGAAAATTATAATATACAAACATACAGTAATGTTTTATTTACAATAAAGGATTGCCAAACGTTATTGTTGTCATAAATATTTGCTACAATTTAGATTACTGACAATAAAGGTGTGTTCTTTCAATCGGAATAGGAACGCCACCACCAGGTTAAACGTAGCTGATCCAAGATCACAACCAGCAACCCAGTAACTGTACGTGAACAAGACGCTCAGCGTAAAGGTCTTTTAACAACGTGCTCCTTACCTCCAAAAAAACTAATGGTAAATCCCTTACGGTACCAATATAGTTTGGAAATCATCACCAAAAATTAATTTTACATCTGCACAAATGCAATTCCTATTTCACAACTTAAAGGGAAAATTAATTTAACGGCGATGCCACTAAAACATTCTTTTAAAGAAGTTGCTTCACGATCAAAGGAACGAAGAGTCATTCGTATTTTCAACAGGAAATTACCTCCGATCAAAATGGCAACAAAACAGAGAGAGAATGCGAAAATCCCTAACGCTATACAATATAACACAAAAGCATAGCTATACAGGCTGCTATAAAATTAGCACGTAACAATGTTAGTATCAACAACCATTATAACGAGAACTATTATAGTCAATAATATTCGATTGCCAAATAAACTTATTGGAAGATAAAACCTGCGATGGTTACCAATGACATATATTTTTGTGTTATAGTTAACATACTCAAAGTTTGCAGATTACCTGTAAAAAAATAACAGTTAGCTAGTTTCGTTGAAACCAGACCAATCGCTATTCAATGTCAAAAAATTTATTAATCTATAATTCGTGTTTTTACAATTAATTGAGGAATGTATAGGTACTTAAAACGTGTATTGAAGAATTTTGTATAACATTGAGTTTTTCTGTAATTAGGACTCTATCAGTGACAAATATCATGTACCAGAATTTGCTTCGTTATTAGGTGATACAGGGGTGGCCACAAAACCAACTGATGCCGTCATAAAAATAAATCTAAAATAACAGAATGTTTACATTTAGTAAATTATACAGCTGGGATATCATCAAACCCAGGAGAACCTTGGAATGTATTTTCTCAGATCTAGTTGGATGACACATAGCAACAAATTAACATAATATATTTGTGTAGGGATGAAAGAGGAAGAAGGGACAAGTGGTGTGTGGTGATAGTAGACGCTTGTCTAAAAATAGGGCAGTTGGGGAAAAGTAGAAGGTGCGCGGACGGCCGTGAATGAGGGTGATTTTCGGTGACGCGAGTTAATGACGGTTGACGTATGTACGACGTAAAGACGACGCGTGTGGAAGATTTGCTTAAAAGACGTAAAGACTAAAGACTATTGTACTAATTATCATTATCTAACCTGTTAATCTTTTATTTCGTTTTATCATAATTCATAATTGTTAACATCAAATAAATAATAGTTAAAATTCAAATTGGTAACTACCTTTTATTTTAAAACACCTTTACCTTTTGAATTAATAACCTATATTTGTAAAACAAGTTTTTACAATTGATAAGATTTATAAAGTTATATTCCACAAAATTGAAAACAAATTACAATAATTTAGATATACAGGATAGAAGGGATTACTATGCGTTAATTTTAAGGGACGATAGAAGACATCAAAAAGTACATAAAATTCTTATACATGTTTGTTCTAGAACGTACCACTATTTCAGAAAAGAAATTAACGTTGTGAACTTTAACATCATTTTGCCGCGGTAATAATATTAGTCTAATTATGGCGTCAGAAGACGCTACTCATCTAGCACAACAAAAAACCTTCATAACATTTTTTCGTATGATCAATCGTTTACGCGTAAAATGAAATTCATTTGCGTTTAATTTAAAAAAAATGAAATTTTTAAATGAAAAAAGAATTTGATTTTACGAATAAACGATTGATTATACAAACAAATGTTATCAAGGTTTTTTGTTGTGCTAGATGAGTTGCATAAAATGATGTTAAAGTTTACAACTTTATAATTTTTTTCTGAAAAAGTGGTACTTCCTAGAACAAAGTTGTATCAGATTCTTTGTTCCGTTTGATGTATTCTATCACCCCTTAAAATTAACGCACTTCCACCCTCTACATCGCTAGATAAATTTAAAATACCTAGATATAACTATCTTGACAATGAAGACAAATTCTTCGCAATATTGGCAAATAAGTAACGGGTGTTTTTTTAAATTTGGCGTCAGAGCAAGCAATGAGAGTTCGATTGTGAACGCACCTTTGAATGTCGCCACGCCGCAGTGTATCTAAACCTAACCTCACTTTTAAGTTTTGACATTTTGACATTTGAAAAATAGTGGTCTATTCACAACAAACTCATAGTCATAGCTAACTAGGACGCCAAATTTAAAAAAACACCCGTTAAATTAAAATAAAATAAAATATAAAAGTATAATAAAGCTTTTTCCATTTAAAATATTATACTATATCTTTAGATACATAAATTCTGAATTAATCATGCTTAGTTCTACTGTTTGTCTTTGATCTATAGGTTAAGGTAGACAATATGTCATGAAATGTTAAAATCAGTTAACGTAATCGTGCAAAGAATTCTTAATGTATGGAAGATGTGTAACCGTTGTATTGTAACCACTATCAATAAAGTTCAAAGTAGTTCACCATAGCTGATTTAACAATGCGGTATAGTTTAGTAACAATTATCGGTGGTACGTGGATCATTACCTAAAATACTTACCTAATAGTATAATTTTGTATAGGCAGTACAATGTAATCTTTGGTGTGCTTATCAATCTGATCACTTTCGATAAAAGCGCGTAACCCATAAATCTTTATACTAATTTTATAAGTCGCTCAAAGGTACTAAATTCAAAAGAGCTATAACACTGTAGAGCAGTGTTTTTCAAGAATAAGCCCATTTATTTAATCCTTTTTAAATTAAGGTTAATTAACTGGTTATTTAAATTGTTAAAGGCGTTAACTATAGAACTTCCGTGAAGTTCTAGCTTGTATTTTAGTTTCAAATAGGTAAATATTTGCTATGGAGATAAAAAATGGATCTAGAAATATCATAACCCGGATCATGATAAATTTATATTCAGCGGAGCATATTCAGTTAGCATTATTATAGAATAATTTGTACAGCGGCTTTGCCCCCCCCCCCCGACTCTCCTAGTGTGGTCGTTTGATTTGTGTAGTTGAATTTTGAGTTTGTTTTAAAGTGCGCTTGGATTGGGATTAATTTATATAACAGTGAGTTGAGACATAACCTTATATTTTTCATAGTATATAAACAATAAATTATAAGGGCAATTCCGGTCGCAGCTTACGTCTGCAAATTACCTATATCAAACTAAATTTAAATAAAATCACATGCATATAGGGGAACAGAGGAAGCTTATGACCGCCTCTTTCGTTGTAGCACCCTTTACACCTCATCTTCCGTGGAGCTGGGTGTAGAGATGTATAGTGATTTAACCTTTCTTCGGGCAAATTCAAATGCTAATGTAGACGAGCATAGTGTGTCTGCGGGATATACTACTACAAAGAAAAGTAGAATTCGCTGGTTTCATATATTAGTGTGCCCTCGTCGTAAATTTGGATTTCAGGCCGCCTCCAGGGGCTGTTAGAATGGGAGCGACAGGAAACGTTGATAAGGTGGTCAGTGTTTTCTAAATGTTCACGTTTTTTCGGGACGGGGCAGTATCTCGAAACCAATGGAATCCAGAATGACAAAGAGGGTTTCAAAAACTATGAAATCTTCAAACCTTCAACTTCGCTCCGTTCACTAGTTTCTGGGTGGTTTCGGTTGTATCTCTGATCCCGAAATATCTTGTCCAGGTTTTCGCCATTGGATAGCCCCATAAATCTATGAATTATACTTCACTGTTATAAATATTTTACCACTTCCGGCTTATGACGAAAAAACACAAAGGGGTCCGCCCCATTTACCATCGAAAGGATTCATAACTACGGCTCACGGCCTATAAAAATATTACCGGGGTTGATCGCGAACAACCGCTCCTTATACGCTAGAACTGCAAGAACACGGTTTCCAAATAACACTGGATATTGTATGGTTATACACTCTTAGCATATTTTACGTTCAAATGCACATGAACATATTTCGGATATCTATCGGGCGTACATGTTTGGAGTACTTTTCATGTCACCGAATGTATTTACATTCTTTAGTACTAATCATATTTGCATTGATTTCTATTTTAATTTTTAGAATGCGGAAAAAATTTGTATTTTAACATTTCAGTTAGCCTCACTCAAATATACTTATACAAATATTAATTTTTTTTATAGTTTCAAGCTTACTTTGTGGAACTGCATAATCATGAAATAAATAAAGATTAGTAAAAAGTATCACAGTATTTATTAAAATATAACCTGACAGTATTGTTTCGACAGCTAAGCTGTCATTATCAAAGGTATAAACAAATACGTCGCTAAGGTAGATGCAAAAATAGGTAACTAGATAAAAATAATAATAATCAGATTTAAATATCTAACACTTCCAGTAACGGAGAATTACTGAGGTCAACTTGTTCATTCATTAAAGGTACCCTGAGTTTGTGTTTGTATATGTCAAAGGCTTCTAAAATGTCTAATTTGCGTTTGTTATTACAAAAATATAGGGATTTAATATTATTTTGAGGAGTCATTATGTCATTTTGACATAAGATATAAAGAACACGTACGTCATTACAAAAATAAACATCCTGAAAAATCTAATTATGCCAAACACCTTTTAGAACAAAATCACACAATGACTCCTCAAAATAATATTAAATTCCTACATTTTTGTAATAACAAACGCAAATTAGACATTTTAGAAGCCTTTGAGATATACAAACATAAACTCAGGGTACCTTTAATGAATGAACAACTTGAGCTTAGTAATTCTCCGTTACTGGAAGTGTTATATATTTAATTCTGATTATTATTTTTTTTATTTATTTTTGCATCTACCTTAGCAACATGTTTGTTTATACCTTTGATAATGACAGCTTAGCTGTCGAAACAATATTGTCAGGTTATATTTTAATAAATACTATGAAACTTTTTACTAATCTTTATTTATTTCATTACTATTAAGTTGTTAAATATATTTATGTAGGTTTAATTAAAATGTGTAATACACATTAAACACGTTACAACACATCTGTGATTGATTTTGCTGAGCATCGATTCTAAGTAGGAACCTAGACCACTACATAGTACAAATGATATCGTCTGGATGTCATCACTACAGTTTCTTGCTATTAATGTTATTTCGCGGTTTTCATCAATACAAACCGAAAGATGGAATGTATGTGTAAAACAGTCTTGTGTTTATTGTTTGTGAAACTAATAACAGAGACAGAATATACAGTGTTGGGCATATGTAAGTATACAATTTTCGTTTACAATATCTTTTGAATTAAAATAGTTATTTTAAAAATTTGAGTTACCATGAAAAAATAAATGCTTTGCAAATGTCAATTCAAAATATCTTTACTAGAATAACTTTCTGCTACTCGAGAGAACAAAAAGATTCATTGTTAATAATATGGTTAAATACCAATCTGCTGCTGTGGTTATTCGGGAATTTAAAACATATTCTCGATGTCGTCATGGCTTCTACGAGAAAGACTGTTTGTTTCCTATATGCAAGTGAAAAAATAGTGGCTCAGTAAACAACCCTCCAAGATGTAGAAGACCTTCCAGATCAGTCAGAAACAATGCCAATATTGAACGTGTTCGACAAAGTGTTCTAAGGAGTTCAAGAAAGCTCTCCAATCAGCCGAACCAGGAGGAAAGCTGCATATGTAGGCACGTTACGTTCAGTTCGACGAATACGATACAAGTGATTTAGATTGCTATCCCTACAAAATGCAACCATTGTGCATTGCAGTGTTTGACTCAGAATAAGAAAAAGATGATAAAAGCAAACTTTACAAAAATGTTTAAAAATGTAATATCTGTTTTTAACAAGTGCTAACAAGTTCACAGCTACCCGGTGGACATTATAACGTTGATATTCACAACCAATTGTTTGTTTGATGGTCACTGTTTAAAACACGCTTCTCCGTTCGTTTGGTTGTCACTGGTTACCCCTTTCCCTCTGTTTATCGTGAAGTGGTACCTGCGCGGTTAAGCGCATCCTCGATGAGCCGTGGCTATAAGAAAATGGCTGTCTTGCATTAGAAGTTGAATGTGCGAGATATATTAGAAAATTGGTTTTGGGTATAATTCGCTTCAGCGGAGAAAATCTCGCATTCAACAGAATGATCGTTTGATTATTTATAGTATGTGATCAATCGTCAAATTAGACGGATTACGTTCTCGTGCTAGCCATTTAGGTAAATTCTTTAAATTTTTTCCATGTGCTAAAATCTCATAAAATGTCTTTCTATTTTAGGTAATATTTCCCTATCAGTTACCTTGAGGGAATTGTATAGTAAAAGACCTTTCAGTTTATAAAAAGGTAAAATTCTGTTTAAATATTTAGAATTAATACAACATACAGGGTGTTTTATTTGTAGGTCTTTTGTTCTTGGGGTTTCCTTGCTCGTTGTGTTTTTCCTGCTCCTGCCCCGTTGACTGTGGGTTTAATTAGAAGGTCCTTCTCTTTGGGTCCGTACCTGCATATATACGTACAGGGTCGTAACAAGACAAGAATATACCGAAGGGTGAAGCGAAAACCCCTAAGCAAGGCTTTAAAATTGTACTGTAACAGCCGTGGGTCTTCGAATGGTGGGATGTTTGTCTGAAATTTGTATGTATGTATATTGTGTCATTTTATTTATGTATATATATATATATATATATATATATATATATATAAAACGTTTATACAATTTATTCATGCATGTTAGTTTTAAGAACTAGTTAACACGAGATCTCGAGTAGTAAAATTATGCTAGGGTAGTCTTTAAGATTTACAACCAGCTGTGATACAAATCACCATTCCATTTTTTATTAGACAGTAAAATTCTCGATCAGTATAATAATTACAGTTTACAATTGCATTAAATAATTACAATAAAGCCCTACTTAGAAAGTTTACATTTCACTACGTGTGTTATATTTATTTCTATTTATTTGTGTGATTTTAATATTGCTTTCCAGCTCGTCAACTGTGAGTGTATATGCACTTACGACCAAAATTGTGGAAGTTGCCTATATCTTAGTAAAAGATCTATTTCTTCGTTTATCTAATAAGGTTGAAGCTTTAGTAGTGAGGATTGTTTTAAAACGAAGTGGCGCTTGTTTTTTTATCTTGTATATCTTGTATTACCCCGCCCCTCTCCGACTTATTGGGGGCTAGCTGGCAAAAACTAAAGCAGTGTTATTTGGATCAAGCTGATACTTCCAGCACAGCTACATTTTAGTTGGTTAAGTATTTCTTTATATAAAAATAGCCTTTGTGTTTCTGTAGGCTATAGTAAATTAGCGCCCATGCGTGCGGCCTTTTGTTGAAATTCCACTTTGTTAAAACCATTTGTTGTTCTTGCATGTTAGGATATTTTTGGGGAATATATTTTGCCTGATAGATTAAGTATTTAGTAATTTAGCCCAGCTATATTTTGGTAGGTTAGGTATTCATGTATATAAAAATAACCTTTGTAATTCTGTAGGCTATAACATATTGAACATCTGACTACGCAGAACAAGTTTTGGACTTTCTACAATTGCTTCCTAGTTTTATTTAAATTTGTATCTGTTTTTTTAGTAAAGTTATTTATAATACAAGTTGTATACTAATTTATGCCTAACACTGTATTTTTCTACAAAAAATATCTAATAGACAAGTATGACAATAAACATTTAAAGTCATGGGCATTATGTACAGTGAATATGATTGTTATTGAAAATGGCCCTGAAATGTGATTGCTACCCGCCCTTAGATCTGCGCCAGGCCAGTGTTTTCGATTGCAAATCCAACTGCACCTGCGCAGAAAATGTTTACAAAAACGTAAGAAATATGAATTTGCTATTACAAACCCAAATGAAATTAACGAAATGTGTATAATGTACAATAGGAATTCGATTAAAGTGCATTAAAGTTTGACAGTTTTAAAATAAATGTTTAGTTGACATTTAGAATCGTGTACGAAAACGTACGATACTACATTCTAAATGCATGAGCGTTGAAAGGTGTACGTACCACTGACTGAAAAACATACGATTTTATTCTTATTACATATACTCGAATCTACTATTTATCTATATTTATCTTGAAATAGTATATTATACACCATGGGAATAAAGTGCCTTTTGTAATCCCGATGGTGCAGTTTGTTGTCACAATGACCTGAGGGATTAAAAGGTACTCATACGATATTTTTTGCATTCCGTTCTGCCTAATACTTTAAGTTAAAGTTATAATATAATAAAGTTATAATTATGTATACGTTATGCATATTTGTTAAATAAATGTAAGCACAATTACAAAACCAGTTGAAAATGCTAAGCCTTTACTAAGCCCTAACGAACTCTAGGACTTGTTTTATAATAATTTATTGCGGAATATATGCTACCCACCCTTTCCTAGGATTATCCATTTACCTGAATCATCCAACCACCCACCGAGTATTTTAATAATTCTGAATTGCAGTTTATTAAATATATTCTTTATTATATTACCTACCCTCTTTCTCAAAGTATTCAATTAATGAAGCAATCAAAGTTTTTGATTGTCTGTTCAACGGCAGGCATGATAAACACACAATTCGGACAAACAAGGAATACAGACAATACGCAACTATTAGTGTAATAACAAAACAATAAAATAAATTACAAAAAGTACAAATTTATTACAGAAAATAATTACAGAACAATTATAATAAATTAAATTTAGCAGGACAGGAATTTTAAAACTATAGAAGTAAATGTTCCAACATTGAAAAACGGTACGGTTTAATCATTCATTCATATAAGTTTGTAGCCTTGCTTATACTGTAGTGGCAATAGGGTCGTTGCATGGAATTTAAATTTTGATATAATTTGTATATTTTATTAGTATAACGGTTATCTAATGTATAGGTCCACATAAAATCGATAAATGCATTATGATAACTTAATAAAACGAATTTAAAGGTTAATTATTTTCTGTCCTTTTCTACACCGCTGACGTCATAATACTTTCGTCTTACATATTTGTTTCAATGCAGCGTATACGAGGACTATGATGTTGTTGTACTAGAAAAGGACAGAGAAATTTAAAATTGTAAATGGCATATCTCGCTAACGGCTGCGTTAAAAATTTTGAAAAAAATACGACAAGTTATTACTAACTCTATAGAATATAAAAACGTTAAGTTTCAAAATTGTGAAGCAACCCTATTCTGCTTGCATTATTGATGACGTAACTGCGATATTATCGAAAAAGCCTATATTAAAAATCCTACGGTGATATTATAGTAGAGTTTTATTAGGCTGAAATCATTCATTCCGTTGGGCATACCTTGTAAAAAGTATCACCCTAGCTCATGTTGTACTCGTTGTAGTCTATCCCTAAGTTAAGCAGAATTTACTTGTCGTCAAAAAAATAACTGTGTCGGGGTGTGGGAGAGGGGTTCTAGTAAAAAAAGGGTGAAATTGAATTTTTATGTTATTTGTTGCGGAACATCATTCGCTATGTTGTGACAAAACGGTAAATGGTTACATCGATATTTAAGTTGTCCAAAAAAACATTTAAGATATTTACTTACATTGTTTCTTACGGGAACTCCTACTTTTAAAGTCGATTTTCTCGAAACAGCACTTTTAAGGTTTAGCAAAATTACATTTAACACTTAATATCTTCAAATCTAGTACATATTAAGAAAAAACGCCTGGAATAAACGTTTTGCATTGATTTTCTGTGAACACAATGGTGCTTTTATTTTTGTCATAGGTATAATAAAAGCGAAGATATCTGCAAAACAACGTAAAGAGTACCACGTCTCGTTTTTGCTGTTGGTTAACAAAAAAGTATTTTAGCACGGTAATAATGCATAGTTGAAGTTATGTCTTACCTATGGTAAACAAAATATATGTTCTTATACGTTTTACACATTGCATATCATACACAGTGGCGTATTTATTTATTATTTCTTTCTTAAATTCATACAAGCGAAAATATTCATCAATAACTAAAAGCCGTCTTAGGATATCATCTGCTGTTTTACATACTCGGCTAATATGGAGACTATTAGCCTCGACTAGTAAAGCGTACCTAACGCCCGTAATGCTTACACTATTTTTTGCCCGATCGGATCTGAGTGAATTTTAAATACATTGAGTAAACATTAAACACATCACACTGAAATGTGAATTTTCAGTCGGTTAATGTGCTTGGTTGTTATGGAGTTGAATAAACAAAAACAATTTTTGTCTCAATCCGGACGGATTTTAGAATGTTAGTGAGTGTTTTTCGACTTAAATGACGAGGTACTTTATTACCGAGCCTTGGGCGGTAAGTTGAACTTACCGCCCTGAGAGCAGAGCTTGTAAGTGAACCAAAACGCCCGATCGGGCAAAAATATCTATTGCGTTTGCCAGTACTTACGATAACAAATAACAATAGTTATATCAAGTAATGACAATTGAATCGGTTATTAGAAGGGCCCAAAGGCGCAAAAAAAGTCCATTCGCCAGAAATAGCCAGTTGAGCACCTCTTCTAATGACCTATCCAATTACCTAAGACCTGACTTTTAAAAAGATATTTTCTTTTTCTAAATAAATAATTCATTTAGTTTTCCATTATGTTGGTGGATAATATAGAAAGATAAGGTGCAGTTGTTTTCTATAATTCAATAACTAATACTGTAACTGCCGTGAAATGTCTTTTAATTTCAAAGTTAACTGTTATCTTATAATAATTTTTAGTTATGTTATTGTTATGAGGCTGTAATCTTGAAGTAACGCATCGTTAATACTTGCTGAAACAGAATACGATACATACGTACCTTTCAGAAAGTTACACCTTAAAGTCAATTCCATTGTTATGTAAAATATTAATTATTTAATTTAAATCTGAAGATAAGGTAGTGTTAGTTTATTATTATTAAATTAATATATGCTTGTATATTTTAAAATAATTTTATTTGTTTAGAATATCTATTATAAAAATAACCTTTAGGTACAGTTTTTAAATTTGTGTTTTCAATTACCAATGTACAGGCACAAAATGTTAAAGACTAAATGATTACTGATTATTTTGATAAAATATGTGCAAGTAGAGTTCTGCTTTGAATTGACTTACTGGGGTATTTCTGAATTTATCTCTATTTTTACTACAGAATGAGTCAATAAATGTAATAACATAACTGCAGTACTACGTCTTTGACATTAAATAAACTAAGATTTCAGAAATAACCGCTATCGACGGGGGACTTTCAACTACCTTTTGCTTGACTATTGCATGTCGTATATGTCATCATAGAGGTGATATTCCCAACACACATATTTTATAATGCATTAAATGCATTATTATTATTGCTTAGCACCAAATACGAACAACTGCAGCAAATATTTTGTGTCAATATAGCCCAGCAAATTTATTATTTGCATGTATCAAATATTTTTGCTTAATAATAATAATTGCTGGTATACTACAATTATTTTGTTAAAGTGACAATCGAGATTTGCACAAGAAGTTAATTAATATTTTTTGGAAGTGCAAAACCCTCACTTACTGCAGAAAATTCAAATTTGTAAACTATACAAACAAATTTTCAGCCTTTGCTAACACCAAATATGCTGACTTTACTAATTAATCTGTTCTCATAGCAAATTTATAATTTACTGCATTTGATAGAATATTTGCTATTAGTATTTCATGTAATATGCTCACTTAACTAATTAACATTGGAATAAGTTCGGGTATTGTAATTATAATAGTACTAATGTACTCATAGTACTAATAATAACACTAATACGTGGTATTTTAGAGTACAATTATTACGGAAGTACAATCTTTTTTTGAAGAGCGCCTTCTTGTTGAACATAATAGCATACAATGTAACAGGTAGTCAACACTAACCGAAATAATAACTAACGCAACCTTGCAAACTGCAGATTCCAGACAAGAGACAACACCGGAATGTAACGTCCCGAGTCCGACACGACCGTGACTGAACTGACCGAAGATTGAGCACACGTGTGATTAAAAGCTAACAAAATATATTTGTGATGGAAACTCATTAGTTTGTTCCTAGAACATAAATTAATCTGTAATTACAACACTTTACGCTGTCAACAAAAACTAATTAAGTAAATGATAATTTGTTACCAAAGATAATTTATTTCTTAGTGTGTTCTCTCTCAAAGCAAAATAATTTGTTGCAAATACAAACAAAATTGAAATATTGCACCTAGCATAATATCATTTTTCACAACAAATAACTTTTGTTGTAAACCATAAACAATTAGTGTTTACTAAAAATACTAACAAAATTTATTTGCAATGGAAACTCATTGAATTGGTTCCTATAACATAAATTAATTTTAGTTTCTGTGAAAAACTAATTTTTCATTCTCCCCTTTACGAAAGTGTAACTTTCTGTCTTGCCAAGGCAACCGAAAGCGAAAGTAAAACATGCGAGGTGGTTGCTAGGTATGAAAAACTTTCGGTCCCTGGACAACGAAGTAAAACTGTCTTTTTTTTTAAATATAATATTATAAGGTGGCTGTTGTCAACATTAACTTGGTAACAATACTGTTGTATATACAAACATTATTTTATTATAATCTACTGAATCATAATTTTATTTATTTATTTACTGTGGTTAATAAGGGGAGAATGAAAAGTTTAATACATTACACGCTGCGAAAGCCCTTTCAGGTGCACGGTGTTTTTAACTAACCTCGGCTACGATTACGATTAGCCTCGGCCAATCAAAAACTCCTTATACCTAAAAGTAAACTTTCGCAGCTTGTAATGTAAATAACTATTCTACTTGTACTAGATATTCTCGTGAAAAATAAGATTTTATATGCACCACGAGCGTTACTAGATGATAATGGGCATTATCATCATCCTAACGCCTTTGGTACATAAATAACTATTATGTACAGATAGATTATAATTAGACTATTATCGCTAGACTCAGCTAAACATAACCGTCTCTTTATAGCCCAAGAGCCTCTTTATGGTCCGATGGGCAATAAAGGAACGTCAATTAAATGTAAGAGCTGTTTTTTGTAGAACTTGTTTTGTTTTTAATATAATTTGTAAACTTATCACTAATACAAATAAGCTGAAATAAATATTTTGGAATAGTAACTATAGTAACGTACTTTGTATAAGCACATAAGTAACTTGCTTTTATGCCCTTACAGCATTTTTCTAACCCACGACTAACGCCTCGGTCTAGAAATAACGCTTCCGGTCATAAAAGCCTCCTTACGACCTTAATACGTAAATAACTATATTTTTTTCAGCGGTTTTGCCGAACTGTCAAACTAACATCCTTGGCACAAAAAGCTTCACTGAAGCTCCTTATGAAATAATATACTATTTCTTCAAACGTCAGTAAAATGTGGCATTATACTGCTAGATTGAAGTGCTAAAGTGTCACATTATTGCCATGGCATTTTACCGTTCATCAACGGCAGATGAGGTTATCTCCGCTGATAAAGTTATTATCTCCGCTGTTAGTACAATTATTGTTAGTAAAAATAGTACATGTTATTCGGGGCAAAAATGGGCTTTGGCTAGTTTGCCTGATTTTTACTTTATTAACTGGGTTTCAAAATGTCGTTTTTTGAGGTTTGAAGAAAAAACAATTATTAAAAAAATTATTCTTTTGTTTTCAAAAATGACAGTTTCGAAGGCTACCTGTTTTCTGCTAATTTTAAAACCAAGCGTTTATATCAAACTTTTTATTATCAATATAACAACGGTTAATCAATATAACAATAGTAATAGATGTGCTAGTAGTGAAAAATTAACATTTGTATTATATAAGCCACGATTGAGAAAACTATTATAGTCTTACACACTTATAATAATACAGCTCGGCAATTTATGCACAGAAAACGTGTTAATATTAAAATAGATAAATCTAAGATTAACTTTATCATGAGTTCATGATTGGTTCATGCATTTCTTATCAATTTAATGTAGACACACCAATGTTACGTGTCGCCTGTTGCTAGTTTAAAGTAACTAATTGAAAGAAAACTAATTTAAAGTAACTATAAAACTTTATAAAAATATATTATTGATTTTGTTTGTTGTTGTATTAATTTCATAAAGTTAAATTCTCTCTCTGAACAGCTTATATTTCTTCACAATCGTAATTTTAATTATCTAACTAATCTTTTATAACTTATTTATAAAAATAAATTATAAGTTTATTGATTCTGTACATGAACCCTCAAGTAGTGTACCAATTTAAAAAATAATTTAAGGCTATAATTTATTATCACGCTATTTTCACCTAACTTATTTTTCTCAATTTTATTCATTGCCGTTTAATTAATTATAAACAAAATTGTATTAGTATATTTATTTCAAAATCAATATTAACAACGTAAACGCAACGCAACGTAAGAGCTTTTATTACTTACCAAATTATATTATTATTACACCGAAACGTTTAAAACATGCAAAATGTGACAAGTAGGTACATGGGAAAATATTCGAATTTGGCCACTACGGTGGCCTGAACATGGCGTGCATTTTGCAAATGTATTTACTCTCGTTATACAGGCACTATACCTTCTATCGCAAGTAGTATTTTAAACTTACCCAATTTAAGCGACGCACGTTTAAAACAAGCACAACTGGAATAATCGTTTTCTGAAAAATTACCCTACTTTTGTTGGCGTCATTTTAGTCTTACAGTTTGTTTCAAACATAAGTTGTATATTGACAAGTTTCTCGGTGCAATATCTATACTGAATCTGTTAAATTAATGATTTCCTGAAAATGTCAAATAGATAATTTTGGACTTGTGAATTAGAACTGGATTTAAAGCTTCAATTGCCTAAAGCGTCTGAAAAAGATCTTCGACAGTAGAACTTGCGTAACAGTACTTTGACTTTCCTGTTAGTATGTTTAAAGACCAAATTTTATGTTATCTGATGGCACGAATACATATACACAAAGAAATTAATCCCTAATATATCACACTAAAAAATAATATGCTATAGCAACAAAATATAAGTAACTGCAGGAAAATATTTTGTGTCAACATAGTCTCAGCAAATTTATCATTTGCATATACTAATTAGTTTTGCTTAGCTTAATCTTAGCTAAAGCAACAGATTAATTTGCTGGAAGTACTAGAATTATTGTGTTGAAGTGACAATCAGAACATGCACAAGAACTTAATTAATATTTTCTGGAAGTATAAAATCCTTACTGCAGTAAATTCCAATTTGTAAAGTATACAAACAAATCTTCAGCCTTTGCTAACACCAAATATGCTGACTTTACTAATTAATTGTTCTCGTAGCAAATTTAGAATTTGCTGGATGTGATAGATTATTTGCTATTTGTATTTCATGTAATAGGCTCACTTAACTAATTAGCATTGGAATAAGTTCGAATAGTCCCCACTCGTCTAGTACATTTTCCACTTTTCCACTGTTTCCATTCTACTGCAATTATAATACTCGTAGTGCTAATAACAAGACGAATACGTGTTATTGTAGAGTACAATTATTACAAAAGTACGATCTTTTTTAAGAGCTCCTTCTTGTTGTTTCCAACACGACCGCAATTGAGCACACGTGTGATAAAAAGCTAAGAAAATATATTTTCAATGTAAACTAATTAGTTTGTTCCGACAACATAAATTAATCTGTGATTACAACACTTTGTTCCACCAACAAAATTTGTTATCAAAGATAATTTAAATATTTCTTAGTGTGTTCTATCTCAGCAAAGTAATTTGTTGCAGATACAAAGAAAATTGGTCAATGCTACAAATTCTACTAGTATCGAAGCATAATATCATTTTTTATAACAAATGACTTTTGTTGTAAACCATAAACAATTTGTTATGTTTACTAAAAATAAAACAAAATTTATTTGCTATGGAAACTCATTAAGTTTGTTTCTATAAGGTATAAATTAATTTTATTTTTTGTGATTACAACAAAAACTGTGCTCTATCAACAAAAACTTATTCAGCACACAAAGGAAAATTTGTTATCAAAGATAATTAATTTCTTAGCGTGTATGATGTGTATTTGAGATTCCCTTATATCAGATAATAATTATTACAGTTGATAAAGTTAAATAATTCGATTAGTAAATTTTGTGTTTAATAGTTGCTAGTTTTAGATATTAGTTTCTGTTTCCCTGTCTCTCTCCTATTTGAGTAGTGTTTATTTTCCACCTATTCTTTGCGAACTGGTATTTGTTGTTATATGAATGTAGTCTATTTTGAGCAATTAAAACTTTAAAATACGTAATTAGTCTAATCTACAATAGTCAAAAGTTTGCATTTGTAATAAATGATCTCAATCTTGTAATTTTATTAACTTGATGAAATTAATATTTATTCCACAACTTTCTCCCCTTTTTCTCATAAGGTTGCCAGACTCCGCTAACGCGTCGTCCGGTAACTTTCTTATTCGTCCCAAAAACACGCATTTCTTGTACTAATTAAACAAATAACTATTATACTGCCCTGCTAAGCGAAAAAGTCCTATCTGCAAAACATCAACTCAGAAATATACCATATCTTTTCTTAGCTCACATTAACATTCCATATAGTACATTTCTATATTGCAGTTTTGCAGATAGGACTTTTTCGCTTAGCATGGCAGCATAACATTAGCTCACTGTTAACGTAAGCAAAAATCAGTGTAAAAATAGTCGCTTTTTGTATGATCGTAGATAAAATATTTTCTAATTCATTGTAGTAAACCATAAAAATAGTTCTTTCTTCAATTACATCAATAACAAGTACTCCATGAAACAATGAAGTTTGCTAAGACGTTTTTTTGCAAAATGATAATTTATTACAATTTGTTGATTGTAATATTGTAGATCTTATCGTTTAAATTAAGTCATCTGGGCTACATACCTGTTTCCTAGGAGTTATATTGACATTGGGTCACATCTTTGACAGAGCCTGATATCAAAGTCAAATATGTGGTAATACAGATTTTGTTTGTTTGTTTTTGGGCGAGGAATCAGGATGGCGGAGCATCCTTCGTACCTCATGGCACCGATTGCTATGATCATTTGGCCGACCCTACTAGAATTTAGCCGAATCTGAGGGAATTCCACCCCCAGTAGGGATCTTTATCGTGCCAAACATCTCATTGACACGGGACCTACAGATTTACTTCCTATCTGAAAAGAAGGTACGTTTTAAATTTTTCTCCGCTATGAAAAATTACCAGCTCGGCCGGGGATCGAGCCTGCGATCTTTGGATTATGAAGAAAACATGCAAACCACTAATCCACCGAGACTTCTTGTATGAAATAATATTCCTTTTTTAATCGAGGGTGCTTGGGGATTAAAGAGAACAAGAGAGATCTCATGTAAATAACAACCCATCATTTTATCTGGATTTTGTGTCTTCCTTCCAGCATCTTAAAGATGGACTTTTTATGGTGGGGTTGATTGGAAAACTTCCCTTTTTGTGGTAATATTATTTGTGGAATAATGGGAATATTTCCTTCTCTCGATTAGAGGATTTACTGTTTGCATGTGGACGGACTCCCTTTGAAAATTTGCAATATGGTCAGATGTAATTTGACTTCTAAATTAAAAAAGACGTAATATATACAGGGTATTGCATTTAAAATATTCAAGCTATTGGCGTTTACGACGAAACCGGAAGTCACCCATTTTGTGTCTACCTGGTAGTAAATGCAAAATTCCGCCGGATATTTCTATGCCAAATCTCATACATATCGATTCGTAAATATTGGATAAATAAGCTTGGCTCCAGTCCTATTGTCACTGCGTATACTCAGTACATCAAACTTTTTTTATGTTAGACACAAATAGTGGACTGACTTACCGATCTATTTACAATCCTTTCGTTCATTTTTGAAAGTGAGCAAAATGAACATACTTTCCTTATATTGTATTACTTCTGGCATAGTTTTGAATTTATGTTCATTTGCGTTGATTTGATGTGGATTTTGATGGTCGCGCATTATTAGTTGGAAATTCTAGTCAAATTTAGTTCTGTTATTTTATATTACCTATCTGGTTTGATCATAGTGTTTTCTTGATTTCACAGCAAAGTTTTTTTATTTCTGTGGTAATTGTGCTTGAAATGGGTTTAGTTGTGTCAATGTGTGGGGAATTACAAGTCCAACCCATAATAGTTTGGACATATCAATTTTTGTTAAATGACACCCTGAAACTTTTACTTCGGAAATTTCTTTTTTAGTCTTCGATATCCCTTTTTCTCGTTGCTAAAGTTTAAGTACTGCCCCTGAACCTACTCCATGAGAACTTTCATGAAATCATATGACGGAGTACCCTCGCACCACCCCTTTAAAGATTTTGGGTACTATGTTAATACACAAACGCAAAAAGCAGCAGTGTGAGGGAACTAACCAATGGAATTTAATGAAACTTGGTATACATTAGGTTAAGAAACGTTGGCTTTATAACTAACACGTGTGAAGTTAACCAGATTTGGTCAATTTGGTAAAACGGAATTTATACTAGTTCGACTATTAGCAAAGCAAAACAAACTAGTTTGAGTCAAAAATAATTATTAGTCACAGAAGATTAGTAAAAGATTAAGTAGCGTTTTGTAAAGCTAATTTGTCATAATTCTTCGAACATAAAATGGTTTATTAAATTAAAAATATAAATATAAATATTTATATCATAATTGATAACACAAAGTGGGATTATTTAGTAAGGTGAAAAATGTAAATAAAATTAAACGTCTGTGATTCGTATGCATCATTCTGGATTTTATATATGAGCCCTGAATAACATTAATATCAAACGGTATCATGTGTGACACTGGTGTATCTCCGGAGTGGTCTCGGAGTACGGTCTGTGATTAATACACATTTATTCCATTTTTGGTGGGTGAGACTTTGAGATTTACATTTTTCACCTTATAAAATGGTTTCACTAAATAATTTCAAAAAATCTGGTTTACATATTGAGAAATGATTCACTAGAATCATTTCTCAATATGTAAATATAATGTAATATAATTAACATCTTATGCTTATCTATTAAATTGGCTTTGCAGTACTACTGTACTAAACTTATCACCAATGAAAATAAGCTGAAATTAAATATTTTGGAATACTAACTGTAGTAACGTACTTCATATAAGCACATAAGTATACGCACAGCGGCTTGATGCACCTACGTACTGATTTAATTATATTTTTTACACAATAATAGATTTGAGATAAAAACTTAATCTGTGCATAAAGTAGTGTATGTATAGCGGGCAAAACTTGCTTTTATGGCCCTACAGCCTTTTCCTAGCCCTCGGCTGACGCCTCGGGCTAGATATAACGCTTCTGGCCATAAAAGCATCATTATGCCCTTAATACATAAATAACTATTATGCACAGATATAATTAGACTATTATTGCTAGACTCATCTAAACATAACCGTCTCTTTATGGCCCAAGTGCCTCTTTATGGTCAGACGGGCAATAACGAAACGTCAATTAAATGTCAAAAGTTTTTTGTAGAACTAGAGTGGTTCTTAATATAATTTGTAAAATTATCACCAATGAAAATAAGCTGAAATTAAATATTTTGGAATAGTAACTATAGTAACGTACTTCGTATAAGCACATAAGTATACGCACAGCGGCTTGATGTACCTACGTACTCATTTAATTATGTTTTTTGCACAATAATAGATTTGAGATAAAAACTTAATCTGTGCATAAAATAGTGTATGTATAGCGGGCATAACTTGCAATTATAATTGTCTTCTTTCTCCATTTATTTGTATTGATAAACACTTTTTATGATTTTTATTAATTTTTTAGGGAGTTGCATTTCCCCTAAACAGTTTCATATAATTTTTCTATCTATGATATTGAAAGCTGCTCTAAGATCAATGAAGATTAAATTCAACTGTTTACCCGCTACAGTACAGTACAGTAAATCAGCAAAGCGTCTATTCTTGCCAACTCAGTGTTTGTGAAGAGACACGCTTCTGACATATAAATGAGACCAATGAGATATTTCTCTAGTGTGGACATGAAACGTACATGGATAGAATATCCTGCAAATAGTCGATTTCGATACGTATATTCAAAATTAATAATATGAGAATATTCAATAAAGATTATTCCTTAAGAGAACATTCCAAGCATATTTCTTATATATTTGTCAAGAATATTCAAGTATTATAGGCATAGAACATATACAGAATATTTTCAAGTATCTATCTGAAATAAATATTCTAAGAACATTCAAAAATGATTATTCATCAAAAAAACAATCTAACAATATTTCTTGTAAACCTACCAAAAATATTCATGTATCATATTCACGGAATATACATAGAATATTTAAAAATATTCATATAATATCTCCATATGTATTTTCGATTTGTAACTGAAAATAATATTCTAAGAATATTCAATAGAAATTATTCTTCAACCAAACATGCTAAAAATATTCTTGTAACCCTGTCAAGAATATTCGTGCTTAATGTTCACGGAATGTAAATAGAATATTTAAAAATATTCATATAATAGTTCAATATATGTATATTCGATGTACAGCTGAAAATAATGTTCTATGAATATTTAATAGAAAGTATTCCTCAAGAAAACTTTATAAAGGTATCTTTTTAAGATCTACTAAGAACATTCATGTAGTATATTCATCGAATATGCATATATTATTCGAATATTCCACTATTCTTCCTTTGATATTTATAAGAGATTATTCTATCGATGTTCAAAAGTAATATTCTTCGAACATCTACGAAGATTATAGAAGATACTTATTTTAGCATTTTTTAAAGAAAATTAATCAAACTATTGAAATAATTAAAAAATACAGAGTATTCCATAACATAAATTAAAAGGGAAATACCTGCAGCTTACATCGAAAGTGAAATACTTTATTTAGTCCTCTTAAAGTATTTGTCACAGGAAATCATAAAAGTTTTCTTCATATAATTTTCTTCTATATTTTATAGCAAAAAAGCAATTCAACTGGACCTCTGTTTAGAGTCAACCTGTAGAAATGTTGAATAAATTCATTGTTTTTAAAATCTCGTATAGGTCGATATTATGTTGTTATTCTGTCTGGTTTATATAAGTATACCGGGTAAGGTAGTAACTAAGGCAAAGTTATAAAATAAACATATTAAACAAAAACGAAAATCTGACCAAGCTTTTTTTTATTTGTACATGCTTAGAAACATGTTCCTAATTTCGCGTTTTATGGACATACTACTGAAGTATTTCGTTGGAAACTAACACGACGTATCCACACCTATTCCAGATTACCCTTGAAAGTTAGAAGAAAAAGTTTTTAATGATTCTAAGTCACTCGGATGACACGCACTGTTGCAATACTAAAGCAGCTTTCGGACAAGTGTTCATTGTTAGGTTTATTTACAGATTTTTATAAACATGCTATTCCATGTTATTCCAGTTTAGGCCGCACAACAACGTCGTGCTAAGTATACTTTCATCCTTTTAATCATTTAGTAAAACGGCAATTTAAGGAAGAGAGTATTATTTCAGAGCCTTTTTCTTCTGTTCCTTTTGCAACGTTCGCAGCTTTTTTTACCTCCACCTTCCCTTTGGCTAGATGATTGTGGATGTAACGAACCGTGGATACACACGAAAATCTACCTCTGACTGAATAAGCAGATGGGAGTGAGTCTTATTATTTTTATTTAATGAATTAACCGCGAATAGTTGAAAATCTTGAGTTAGTTAAAAATCAATTGAACTAATTAAACTTGAAGATAACAACTACAGGTAGCAACAATTATATTTTAATCGTGCCTTTGTATACGATAGGGTTGGTTGTACTTGACGTTTTGGAAATCTTGGATATCCATAACCCGTACTAACTAGGCTTTTTGCGACTATTGCATTATTAGTTAACCGAAATTAAATAGTAATTAGTCTTGACAAGCTAACGTATTATTGAAGTGTTTATTGGAGTTTGTTAATTGATTCAATTTGTCTCCTACATTTGTTTGATTATTTAATTAGGTATTTAAAGTATTTAAATGTCCATTTATATCTTTCTGTTGCGTAAAGATAAGTTAATTGGATATTATTTTTTCTGGATTGCTATGTATTTGTATAATTTACTGGCCCCACTATTGGCCAGTGGCGCCTTCATCAGAAAAATATTTACAATTTTAGATTTTTCTGGTTTTCTAGATACCCCTGTGACCATCGACTACGGACTACCTTTGAGCTGGTTATCGCCACTTAGTCTACCTTGCTATAGTTGTTCTTTAATTTATTTCAAATTTATATCTCCACCTTTCTCCTCAAATTGAATGTTACGAAAGGGCTCAATTGAGTGCTTTAGACCCCGCAGAAATAGTTAGTGCATCGACTTTCACCTCAGGCGCTAAGACAATTAAGGGCTTTAACACACTAATTAAGCCCGAAATTCATACATTAGCTTATGTTCGGTATAAGTTTAAATTAATATTTATTTCAAAATAAAAATAATTTGAAAAGTTCAAAACTTCAAATAGGTAGGTGCAGGCCTATAATTCAGGTCTGTTATTACTATGGAGACGGCGTAAATAAGGGCATCTATTTTTCTAGCGGGCTCAGTTTTACAGCCCTAGAACTCTAACTTAGCAATTTATGCTCTAAAATGAGGCCTATGCATCGGTCAAAATCGTCCGGCCGGATATAAATCTATGAATTTAAAATCCCATGACAATTCAGATAATAACAACTGTACCCGAACGGCTACATTGATTTATTATAATTAGCTAACCTGATTAGTTCATTAGTTTGTATCATTTATTCTTAAACTATTTTAGCTAAAGTTCATATTTACTCAGTTCTGCAAATCATAATTGCATTTATAATAAAATATTTATTTAGGGTTAAATACCCGAACGGCTACATTGATTTATTATAATTAGCTAACCTGATTAGTTCATTAATTTGTATCATTGATTCTTAAACTATTTTAGCTAAAGTTCATATTTACTTAGTTTTGCAAATCATAACTGCATTTATAATAATATATTTATTTAGGGTTAAATAAACTACAACTATTTAAAATTTAGTTTTTGCATACCTAACATGAAGAAATTGCAAAATTTAGTTTCCCACGGGAAATGGAAATTCTAAAACGTAAAACATTTCCTTTTTGCTAAAACTCTGCAATTCTATATTTTATTCTTTCATATGCGATAAGGCGACTTCCTGCAAGGCGTGCAAAGTTGCATTTTTCTAATATTAATCAAAAGAAAGTAAGTTTTGTCTTAGGGTTTATTAAACACATGTACACTGTTAATTTAATTAAGTTTGTTTAGTCATCTAAACTGTTTTTCAAATGTTTTCATTTTTACATAGGGTTTTTCTTTAAGTCAGTTCTGATTAGGTCC
This sequence comes from Agrypnus murinus, assembly GCA_929113105.1. Taxonomy (NCBI): domain Eukaryota; kingdom Metazoa; phylum Arthropoda; class Insecta; order Coleoptera; family Elateridae; genus Agrypnus; species Agrypnus murinus. The sequence continues at coordinate 119,634,789 of OV816024.1, forward strand.
TCAAGAAAGAAGGAACTCACTTTCAGTTTAAGTTTTATAATTTTTCAATTTTCAATTATTTAAATTCAATATATTACTTCTTTCTACGTGAAAGTAATAAAACTTCAATAATTTATGTTGGTTGTGAATAATGTTATAAATTGACTTACTAATTTAATTAACAATAATAAATAAACTCGTCTTTAATTAATAATTATAAACTGTGTTTATATTATTTGGATTACCTCTCTCCATTTCTGTAAGAAAGCGAAATTATAAGGTAAGTGCACTCTTTTATTATCTAGCCCAGCACTTCAACCCCTGGCCTCTGACGACGACGCTATCAACCATAATGTTTTCAGCTTAGGTGTACGTGCGGACAAGGGTTACACAACGCTAACACAATACATGTGGCATTTCTAAAAAAAAACTTCATAGTCACCTTAATTATTTACATTTTATTATTATTATCAATACTCGGGCTATACATCAGCACATTGCATCACTTTGCCCGCATACTGCTTCAACTTTGCCCTTCAACAATAAATATTAAATTTGTAAATAGTTGCATTAGCTAAATGCATTTTATCAAAATATGAAACTTAAAAATTTGAAAAATTTATTGTTTGTATCACTCTCTTCCTGCTCGACTATGACCTACTTTTCGGACTAAACCTATCCGTACAGTACTTTTAGTCATCGTTACGTACTAGCAATTTATGTATTTACTAATTTTTGTGTAGCAGATAAGTTACAGTGACCTCTATGGAACTTGTCCAGCTACGTTTCCGTTAGGTTCCAGCAGGAACGTGGCGGCGGAGTAATTGCTACTTTCGTGAAACATCTTTCCTCTTTGACACATATGCATGGTTTCTCTTGCAACTTAAAAAATATTCTACTATCGTTTTATATACTAATGCTGCGCGATCGTTTCACAAGATAGATCGATCACTTCTACTATTTTATTTGTAATACGTACTTATTAATACAAAGATGATGAAATATTTGATTAAAGTGTCGTTCCAGGTACCGTCTTCAATAAAATATGACAAAAATACTTATAAGTCGATACACATGATAGAAACCATTTTTATATTATTCCTAAGGCATAATTTGGCATGAATTTGATATTTTTATTGAAGGTTATATGTACGAGTATATAGCAGAACACCTATTAATAATTATAGCAAATTGCAAATTGATTAATAGACTCCAACATTTTACAAGTAAATATGGAGAAGTTTTCAAAAAAATCATCTTAAAGTAATATTCACTGTAAAACGCGTGTCTAAAGTTTTTGTCACTTAATTAATTCAATAACGGGAACTAAACAAATTCTAATTAAAGATTTTTATTATCATGAAGTATAAAATAAGTTAACAAGTTCTGGAACTTACAAGTACTCTTAATCTTATAAAACTACGTCAACGTTTTCGTAACCACTTACCAGTTCCTAATTTAAATGTTTAACCTCACATTTAACCATGAACATTAGCATTACTTTCAAGTGACTGTTACTATAAAACGATGTCTGTCAAATAGTGATTTCTTTCTAAAATTAATATTAATAGGTAATATAATAAGTATAAAAGCATGAATGACATAAGAATAATAAATTATAAAAAGACCCATAATAGTATCATCGCGTATCTCTCGCATTTTTAGCATTGATAAATCAGTAAAATCTTAAATGAAAAGGTTATTTAACAGATCCATTACAAGAACTTATAAGCCGTACCCTCTGTATATGTGTGTTACCCAAACAATAAAATATTTATAATAATTACCCAATAAATTGTTGGTTCGATATAAACAAACAGTGCGTTCCAATGGAAACTATCTACCAGAAATAGTTTTTTGGCAGATTTTCAGAAAAGTTCCGAAACATGTGAACTTCGATATTGAGGGGGGCAGAATACAACTATGACTTTGCTATTATGTTTTATTCTACATACTGAACTTTCGGAGAATTCAAAATAAAATTCTGATATTTCAAGAAATAATAATCATTATTAACGAAATTGTATGTATTATTTGATGAAATGTTCAGAATGTATTCCATTGACCTTTATGCAATGAGAGTCTACTTTAAAACGACTATCTAACATTATAAAGCGGGAGTAGAGCTAATTGTCGACATTCTTGATTAATTATTTCTAGATCATCTATTGACTTTGGTTGATTTGCATAAATCTTTGCTTTCAAACACCCCAACAAAAAAAGTATAAAGGAATTAAATCTGGTGGGCTAGGTGACCACTTCATGTGACCTCTTTGTTCTATGCAACGAGCGGAGAGTGTACAAAATAGATTTTCGTCATTTTTTTAATATCTACATCTACATGTATGTATGTATCTTCAAATAATGTTCAGGCATGATTCTTCAATTAAGTTTCCATTAACAAAAAACGTTCAGAGTAGGTAATGGGCCACTTCAGGCAGACAGTTCTAGGGACCCTAGATTTTCTGTCTCTCTCTAATCTGGTGACTTTTTGTCTGTCTCTCTCTCTCTAGGTGGTTAAGTACGGAATCTGTATTACCGACATTCTGTATTATCGGCATTTGGTTCGTTACTTGGCTAAATGGTAGCGTCGTTGCTAGGGGAAAACAGATGGCACCAGTGTCGTTTTACGTCGAATCTGGGGTCTTTTTATGTCGATCTCTCTCTAATCTGGGGACTTTTTTATGTCGATCTCTCTCTAATCTATCTTTTGTCTCGAAGTACGGAATCTGTATTACCGGCCTTGTATATTACCGGCATTTGGTTCGGCGCTCGGCTAAATGGTGTTAGGGTGTTGCTAGGGAAAAAACAGAGGGCGCTAGTGTTTAATTATTTTTCACACCGATTACGGTCGTTTTGCTAGTTGTCAATAGAGGGCGTCATGAAGGGATCTGTATTACCGGTAGACTGTGTACTACGACTAGAGGGCGTCATGAAGAAATCTGTATTACCACCGGTATGATGTAGAGGCAGCCATTTTATATCACAGCATGTGGCGCGCTAAATTCGAATCTGTACTGTGAATCTGTCAATTTTAAATTTGTCATTTTTGCATCTGTCATTTTAAATCTGTCAATTATGCATCTGTCATTTATGCATATGACATTTTTTTTGCATCTGTCATTTTAAAACTGTCATTTTAAATCTGTTCAATTATGCATCTGTCATTTATGCATGTCATTTTTGCATCTGTCATTTTAAATCTGTCAATTATGCATCTGTCATTTTTGCACCTGTCAATTGTGCATCTGTCATTTTCAATTTGTCATTTTGAAGGAGCCATCCTGGATTTCCCATGCCCTAGATTTGAATATTTGCGTTAACTCTGGGTTGGATCCTCCTTTCACTAAGCGGAAACTCTCTCTCTCTTTCCTTCTTATAGTATGACTACTTACCGGCTCTGCTTTGTAAGCAAGGATGTTCGCCATCGGAAAGATTCGGTTTTATTCGTGTACTCTCTCGCTGATAACGATCTACCTTTTATATATATAGTCGCCCTTCACCTTTCTCCCTTCACCCTTAGTCATGCTAGTCTCGTCACCCTTCACCCTTAGTCATGCTAGTCTCTTCACCCTTCACCCTTAGTCATGCTAGTCTCTTCACCCTTCACCCTTAGTCGTGCTAGTCTCTTCACCCTTCACCCTTAGTCATGCTAGTCTCTTCAACCTCCTTCACCCTTAGTCATGCTAGTCTCTTCACCCTTAGTCGTGCTAGTAAATGAAACATCAATGTTTAAATATACATATTATTTATTTTGCTATACATTTAATGGACAATTGTAACATATTATTTGACAAATTATTCATTACACAGTATGAGTTGAGATCATCGCGTAACACTTGCAAATTGTTCAAATATTTTTGTAACCTATTTCTAAGATAGTTTATTTCCGCTATGGTGTTCTTAATACGACGGTGCAAACGTTGTCGTTGACGTTTTCGGCTACTGCTGCTGCTGATATTATTGCAGTCGTGTACGTACGGCATCGATAAACTTTTGCGGATAATGTTTTATTATTTCTAATAAAATGAACGAGTTCAATCCACCAGTTGTTGCTGCGTTGTCTTGTCTAGTAGCCGCATAACAGTTCGGTCGTGAATAAGATGGAGTCTGTTGGCGGAAGCGTTTTATAGACATCTTCAGGACGTCTCAGTTGACCTTCTGCAACGTTCTCTATGTTTGCGTGGTAGAAACGCGAAAAGTCCAGATGATGTAACGTTCGAGCATGATGATTGATCAGCGGTGCTAAATGGAGTATAGATTGAAACTCGTAATATACTTCGATGTTTATCATTCTGATGAATCGCCACCCTGTTGCCGAAAAACTCGTTGTGAATAATCTCGATGTATAAATTCTCACATAGATGGAATTTCAAATGTTTATCACGATGTAGTACACCGTTGTCCTTGCTGCAGCAGCAACCATAAAAGAAATTTTTAAACATTACCTCGACTCGTATATCATACAGCTCGAACCAGTCACTTTCCGACAACACGATTTCACCATGCTGACATACGTTATTCACGCATTCGAGTTTCACTACCACGTCAAATTCTCCCTGGGAGTCGTCGTCAGGCGGAATAAGTCCTACTTGGATGTTGTGTATATGATCGTAGTTTTGTTCTTCCCCTGGAGGTCTCGTAACATACAGCGGATACTGGGCAGCTCCGAGCAGTTGAACACGTACTTCACCTTTAGCTACTGCTGCTGCTACTGGTAAAGTTTGCTGATGCTGCTACAGCGTCATCAGCGTAGTATAGAGGCTGCTGCGACAGATCATGGAACGCAAAACAATAATAATACAATAATCGATTAATATAAGCATAAACATACAAAAGTTTTAAACACCTTACCTAGTTCTTCTTCATTGTTCCACGCTTGACCGTTCTCGATGTACTTGTCGGTACTTGCTGTTGATGATGCTGCATGATCTGCAACATCAGGGCCTTCATCTAAACAAGCACCAACAAAATAGACACAAATTAGCATACAAACACAAACTTGAAGTTTTATAAACAACAACTTACCTATTTCCAGGGGTTCGCTCTCACAGGTCTCGTTATCATAACAATAATTAGGAATGCTTATACTACCCATCATCGTAACTGCTGCTGCTGCTGTACACGTGCTGTCTGCTACACGCTTACAAATGTCGACTTTATATAGTCGTTTATACTTACCTAGATCCAACGCATGCTCAGTAACATGCATATGGTAAAAAAGCTGTCGACGTTGACAGACAAGTCTCATCCTGTTTAATGACACGTCATCATCACCGTCAGGTGTGTAGGTAATTACCTCATTCTTGCTTCTCTCTCATACTAGTTATAGCTAGCACTTTCATGCCATGGTACAGAGGGGAGAATAGTAATAATACACATATAGAACATTAATCTTTTATTCTCAAAATTATTGAACAACAAAACAATAATTAAATAAACAATTATCTGTTCTCGGATAACCATGATAGAACACTAATCTTTTATTCTATGACAATCTTTCTCAAAAATTATTAAACAACTAAACAATAATTAAATAACTAAACAATTATTATTAGGGTTGAAATCTGTTCTCGGATAACCATGATGGCATACTCGTAACACGTTTGAAACTTGACCTTTCTTTCATTGTCAAACTGTTGTTGTTTATCCCGGAGCAATTGAATGCCTTGTACGATTTGTTACGCTAAATATTCTTTTCAACAATGTCTTGATCTACTACTACTTAACAGACACAATTGAAAAGAACAAAATCGCGTTTATCAGGTCTATTTCATGAGCATGTTCCCGAGTATCCCCGTGATGACTGTGATTTACATTCAATCACTCCCAAGTTTCACCATCTTTTTTAATAATTAATTACAATTCCGGTACATAAAGTATAATTCTCGTCAGTTTCACTTATTATTATAACTACACTATGCTAAGTTTTATAACGACGACAACAAAAATCACCACCAACAACAACATCAGTAGCTCCAATGAGAGTCCAACAGGGTGACCATCCCATAGTGATGCAGTAGGACTTTCGTTGTCCTAAAATATTTATAAGCAAATGAACAATAGTTACTTTTTTACAGAGTATGTTGCTACTCATACATAAGTAATTGAACTTTTCAATTATATACAATAATAATAATAATCTTTAAAACATCGTCCTTCAGATAATGTACTTATTGAAGCTACTACATTACTATAAAATTATTTTACTAATACTTAAGAGTTAAAATATGTTACTATACAAATATTTTTACTTAAGTAAAGATATACAAATTTTTACAAAACTTAAAAAATACAATTATACTACAAGCCTCTTAGGATGTCATTGACTAACACAGGGCTTCTTATGTCCATAGGGAACAGAGCCGAAACTGTCGTCAAACTTACGTTTTTCGGACCTAGGCCTGTAGATCTTTGTTCCATTCTTGGTAATAACCTGGTGGTGTTTTGTACGGCGTATATTCAAAGAGGCAATGTATAGAGGTTCAACAGGCTCTTTGGATGTAACCATCTGTCTCATACTGTGGAAGTTGATGAGCTTTAGTACATCATAGTTCAGTCTAATACCTTTTACTTTACACACAGTGAAGTAAGTGTTATATTTGGAACTGAATATAATGTAACTGTAGTTCTTAGGACCTTCTGAGGTAAATGCTACTATATAGCTGCCAGGCCCGTAGTCTTCTAGCTCATCAGTCATTTCTCCCAAGCTGGAACCCGTTGGTACATCCCATTCCCCTTTTCTGCTAATGTAAATAATGGAATCCGTATGGTAATATAACACCCTATCTCCAAGACGTTCCAGATAGCTGTATAATTTAAGACGGGTCTGAGTTGTTGTATATGCCGCAATTACTACATTGACTATCGACGAAAGGTCTGCAGAGTCCTCTTTGTATTGCCAACCAACTATCAGAGTGTCTTCATTAACAGCTTCGATGTGATTGACTTCTATAGCCGGGTTTGATATAAGCTCCTCTAACTTATAAGGTTGACGAATTATCATGAAATAAATAAAGATTATTAAAAGTTTCACAGTTTTATTAAAATACAACCTGACAATATTGTTTCGACAGCTATGCTGTCATTATCAAAGGTAATATAATTATAAACAAACACGTCGCTAAGGTAGATACAAAATAGGTAACTAGATAAAATAATAATAATAATCAGAATTAAATATTAATACGACGTGCCCAAAAATGATTTTCATCTAGTTACCTTTGAAATTTTTTTTATGTTAATTTTTCTGTGCCGCTCTATTCTTTAAGTTTGAACTAATTTGATCTGTCAATCAAATGTCAGTTATCATTTTGAGGTTATGTAACAACAAAAAGCGGCAATTTTTATTTTACATGGGAAATTCACAGGCGACTAGATGAAAATCATTTTTGGGCACCCAGTACTTCCAGTAACGGAGAATAATAATATCTAATACTACCAGTTCCGTTTTAGGCTGATTCTCACGCTGGCCAAATCTGCCTGAAAACATGCATTCAATAATTAATATAAATTAATGAATTAGTTGTGATAAACTTACCCCAAAACGAATTTAACATTAGTTTAGCCAAAGCTCTTAATCCGGGGTTCTTTAGTATTTCCGAGAATTCCATGCGTATACCTTCCTTCTCGAAAAATTCTTCGATATATGCATTCTTCTTCTCTGCATCGGACAAGCAATCCCCGGGCCAGCCTGATGCTTCATTTTTGTTCATCATTTCCGTAAATAACCCGCCAGTCTTCTTCATAGTGGTATACTGTTCTATGTTGTATTGCCAAACTTCGTAACCTTCCAGCATGACATACCCCATCTCCAAGGCTTTTTGTACTTCGTCTATTAACCAAGTACCCGTTAATGATCGTTCACCTTCCGTATGATTACAGTCGTTCTGGTTAAGCTCTGAACCGCAGGTTCTGCATAACACAAACATTAACTTGTTGTTCATTCTGAGTGGTAGTACCGGGCGTACACCTTACATTTGATGAGGCCGTCTGTATGTTCTAAATCAAGTTTTTTGCAAGCATCGCCCACGTACACCTTAGGATGTCCAATAGGAAACTTGCCATACTTACACACCCAAGGATATAGCGAACAAACATCAACATACTTTATTTTTTCTCCAGGCCCGACTTAATAATATGTTTTGCAATTACCAGTTCGACCGCCAAAGAAAGCATCACGAGGGTTCAGAGGTGTCGATGCCATTAGAGGGCTGTTTTCAAGTTCTTGTTTTAGGTCTTTGTTTCGTTGCAGCATTTCCCTAAATTCACATTCCCACATTTCGATGACGTCATAGCCTCGCTGTCTCAGTCTTTCGATTTTGTTGCTGGTTCTTTGTAAACGATTGTTCAATGTATCCGAGGAATCTTCATGCACAGGTTCATCTCGCCTTACGGATAGATAGTAATAGTAACAGCCGTGAAATTCAAATACTTGTCGTGTTTCTTCACAGTAACCATCAGCCTTGACGCCATCTACTATAGTCTCTCGGTGCTTGGCTGAATGTTTAATGTTGATACCTCTTTGAGTCTCTTCGTAGATTAACCAGAGAGTGACTATTTTTGACTGAATGTCAACACTTTTGTAACCATTACGAGGTATAATACCGATTGTTTGGGGCTGCAGGAAGTTCCGGCGATAAACCAAGTTACAGGTCGAGGCTATGGTTACTGCTTCAGTGAACGGACATACATTGCACTCTTCTAAAAAGAGCTTCCTAAATTTAAGACACGCCTTTGTCAAAATATCGACGTCACTGATGCAGTAACCCACTAGTTCTTTTTGCATTTGAAAGTTGTCATTTCGGTGTTTCTTATGCCATTCTATCAGTTTTAGGCGCGTGTCTTCGTTCACGTAGTCGGGGTCGTAGTATTTAAGGTCTGGCAGAGGTCCGTCATAATTAGCATTGGCCTGAGTGTTAAAAAGATGCGGAAAAAAGCCTTTCTTCAGTTCGGCGCCTAAATCGAAGGTTTTTGGAAGTGCGGATAATGCCATGGGAAAGTAGTTGATACTATCGATAAACTTAACGTTATCGATACCCGTCATGATAATGCTGCTGCCTCTCATAATTAATTCAACCTTGAGATCGGTGTTTTCAAGTACATGCTTAAGAAGAAATTGGTGATCATACGCCTTTCCATTATGGGCCAACACAACAATCCTCTTAAAGGCCTTCTTAAGCCCTAGTATATAGTTTAGGAAGACCTGTATTGGATTTAATTTTATCACCTGTTGTCTAAGACAGCATTTTGCGCATATGGCAACTGTATTAGCTTCATTAATACAGTTGTCACAGCGTTGTTGGAAGACACACAGGCTGGGTACGTGTATCTTTTCACCATCAGGACCTCGTTTATCCTGCCTCGACTCCAGGTCATAAAATATAAACAGGTAGCCTTCTGAAGATGGTTCTCTGCTCGGGTTTTATATGACAGTAATGCCCTGCCCATGCAGGTTGATGTTTTCCGCACATCTTGCAGTATATTTCACCACAAGTATGAGTTCTTTGGGCTGTTACTGTCTTCAGGTACTCGGGGCATTGTTTTATATGTTGGCATACTGTTTTCATGCCAAGTTTTATGCTTGTTATAGCAGTCTGGGCCTCTAAATTTGCGATGACAATCCTCGCACTTCCTGCCTGCTTTTCTCGCATGGCGGGGTCTGCTGGCAACATGGGCATGATCCAGCACATCTGTGGTCGTTCTTGTTATTGTATGGAATGTGGCAAGATTCACAGTAATATCTACACACAAACGCTGCTTTCAAGTTGTTAATAACGTTATAGTGATTGTTGTGGTGAAGCAGGCTGATTTTCGCTGGAGCATCAGGACCTTCAAATAGAACGGTTCGCCCTCTAGACCCATATGCATAAACGGTTATTTTAAAACCGTTCATATGAGTCTGGAACCGCTTCAGTTCTTCAACACCAGCGCCTTCCTCAGGAATCTGAATACCAACTTCTTGCATCAGCTTATTTGTCTCGATATCCTGCATTTTGGCATGGTTTCTTCTGATTTTTTCGATGTCGGGGTTATTGGTAGCGTAAGCTCTGGCCACAACGAGAGCTCGGGGAAGGCATAGGTTGTCTTTATTGTTAATGACTACTATACCTCGTCGCTTAACACATTCTTCTTCATAGCTGTTGTATGTCCTAGCTCGTCCAGAGCCTCTGTAGGATTTCACTTGGGTCATTCTCATTCGAAAGCTATCTGAATGAAAGTCTTCAGAATTGCTTTGATATATTTTTCCCAATAAGTCCCATATTTCCTCGAACGATACGTCCATGGCCTTTTTAAAGGATATGTATGCGTCTCCCTTGGCGAAACATTCTGAGCCAAACGTGAAACCAATCTTATCTTCAGAGTCGACGTCTTGGCATATATGCGCCACGATATCTTTTAGCACATTCTTCACCCACGCTTCTGGATCGATAACGTCTTGAGGAATTTCGTTTAGCTTGAAGCAGACACTACGCCGTTGGAAATTATATTTTTTTTGCTACTTTTTGTGATTTCATCTACTATCTGGAATGCCATTTCTGTTTTGTTTAAAAACGCTGCCTAATACCTCACTTTGGTCAGAGCTAAAAACCAATACAAATTATTACATTAGACTATAGAAAAGTTATAATCGTATGTAACAATAAAATTTTAAACATTTGAGCTCTGTTTAGTTAGTAAGGTGTATCAGAGTATATTATAAAACAATCTTCGAAGCTCTATGAACTTTAATCGACATTAAGACTAGAGAAAAAAAATTTAAAAAAATATAAAACTATTCCTACATTGCTGGAATTCAAATTTAACATTATTATTATTCGCGTTGCAAGAGCTCTAATTACGGTGTACGAGTATGGCTAATTTAAACTCGACTTGCAAAACTACAAAGATCCCATAACCTCAAATTATTATTTAAATAATTATGTTATAGCCCTAGATAATAATAATAATAATAAACTCAAAATAAATTTTGCCTGAAAACTGTCTGTATAACGTTGTACGCTTTTTTAAACAATTCAAATGTATATTAAATATTATAAATAATTATTCTTGCCACGGAGAAAATGTTCGTTCTTAAACTTCAACAGAACCTCGTCTTGCAAAACTACAAAGACGTTATTATAAACAAATTATATCCCGTAACCTCAGATTATGATTAATATAAACAAATTATAAATATTGTTATATGCGTGGAAACTCGAAAGCTGATATTAAGATTCAGAATTGAAAAATAAATAAAATATTCCTACCTTGTTGTTGCTGAAGCGTCGATCACTTTTTTAAAACAATGCAAATTTACTATATGTTATTATTATAAACAAATTAAAGAGCACTAGTGTTTAGTATACTTATTGCACTCACACACGCGCGGTCGTTCGTGTACGACTGATTGTATCTGAAACGATTACAGCCCTTTTTATACCTGCGTGAATAGTTAAAGCAAGAACTTTTTTTGCATGTTCCAGCCTGTCAATACAGGCTTTCGTAAATACGATTGCATAATAATTAAATGAATCACGCAATATATTCGAGTTCTAACCTGTTTTAGTCTTCTTAAGTGTGTGTTTTTAATTCTGATGTTTAATGGGTATTTGAAGCGTATAACAAAATTACGTTTGTACATATGCGGAAAATTAATCTCATTATTCCAACCACAATATGTGTGTGTGTGTGTGTGTGTGCGAGTAAGACAAATATTTTCGTTAAAATATATTTATAGAATCTTTTTTAGTACTCGAAGAAATCCTCAAAAGATGTTTCAGTACAAGAACATGGATTTATAGAAGGTCGTTCTACAGCTTCAGATTTAATTTGTAACAAAGCATAGTAGGCATTACACAGCTTCTTACGAAATAATTCGATATGGTTGCTCCAGGTTAGGCGCCTATCAACAGTTAATCCTAAGAATTTTGTATTATCATTAATGGTAACTGGTAAATCAATTATAGGTGATCCATTAAGGTTACTGTGTATTATATACGATGTTTTAGACAAATTTAATATAAATTGTTTTAAAGAAATCAAAAGAAATATGATTAATTGAATCCCTTGTAAGCGCTAGGTGAAACATTCCAATAATAAATAAATAAAGACACTTGGTTACCCTAGTCTTTATATATTCTTGTAATTTCTTTTAAATGTTCAGTCTTCTGACGATGGTGTAAAAACCGAAATCGCGATTAAGTTAAAAAATGTAAATGAAACATCAATGTTTAAATAGAATATTTATTTAGCTAGGAATTATTTTACAAGTAACTTACGGAAGGAGGTATGTTATGTCAGTAACGTAAAATAAAAACATGTTTATTATTCTGATTTCGGGCGTTCAAGCGTTATCTGATCGTAGAATACCAGGCAAGTCAAAATCTCTGATATTATCTATCAATCAACTTCTAAGAACGTTACTTTTCTAAGAGATAAACGTCTCTTATACGGTCATATAAAATCATTGAAAATATGAATTATACAAGATATCGTAATTTTTTATTATTATAAAATTTTCAAAAATCAAATTGTTGAAATGAAAACTTGCAGCAAGAGATATTTAAATGGCTGAACAATCTTCCATGAATACCTTCAGCTCTTTATGCCTGGTCTTGGTGATGACCGCGGTTTGGATGCGTCCCTTAAATGCTGATTTTACATCGACCCTATATTGACATAAATAAATGCAAATTTTTGTTAAACTTTATAAGTGACATTAAATTCTGTTACGTTTTGTAATGTATTTATCTTGTTAGAACTCGTACAATCAAGATTATATATAATTACGTAATATTGTGTAACCTTTTTTTTACATTTCTTTTAGAGATACTTGCATTTCGAAAGATTTTAATTTACAGATTTAGTCATAAGTACTTTGTACATATAACATTTTCGTACGTAATATCTCTAGGTCTTCAAAAAAAATTCTTTCTTCTTGCCGCAGATGGGACGATCAGATAACGTTTCAAGAAAAGTCATAAAACAAAAGGGTTTACCTGACCGCTAGCTATAAAGCTTTACACAGGACGCATTTTAACAAACAAAATAATAATTAAGTTGATTCTATAGCAGGTCATTATATCTAATTTAAATTACTAATCACGTATGCACCCCTAAATGTAATACCTTTTTATTCTAATAAATAGATGTTACTTTTAATATTATGAACTGGTCAGAATAGCCCACATTTGCCCACATTGTTTTTTCTATCTCATTTACGAACTCTGATGCATGAATTAAAATTAAATCTGTTATAAGCAAACGATTCGTTTTTTTTTTTAGTTTCAATATATATAACACAATAAAATATGGCCTTCTGTCGTTTATACGCATTCTCATATTTTGGCAACCTCGAGCAAGTCCTTGCATGATTTTCACAGCTCGGCAATACATAGTCGGTTAGATTGGTCTCAAGTGTTAATTGACAGTGCAGGTGTACCGTCGGTCCCTTTTGACCGTTAACGAGGTTGAACCCTTTTGCTCGGGTGTAGTAAATTAGATTTTTTATCTTACGAACAGCTGCATCTGCACACATGTTCATTTCTGCAGATTCGAAGGTTATAAAAGCGCCGAGCCCTTCCGTTTTTTAGTTTTAGTTTTGTTCTCGCCGGCTACGTTACGGTGATAGTGATAATTATTATTATTATTATTGTTTGCTTCAGCTAAACAGGTATGTTAAAACTAATTATTATTATTCTTGTGCGTGTTAAAATTTTGCTACTATTTAAAATCTGTGTTTTACGTAGAAAAATGGATTTGTTAAAACAAATGAACAAACCCTACACCGCAACCGGAAACATATCAAGAAATTGTGCGATTATACAGTTAAAGAGGTCGTCGAAATACTACAGTTCAAAAAAAGTCATCTGCCGTGATAAGCGTCAAAGTGTGATTGTTGAGACAGACGCTCACGTCACGTTTCTACCCAAGCGGATCAGCGATAGGTTAACAGATGAAAGGGTTAAGGAAGTTAATGAGCAGATTGTAGCTAAAACGATTTCTCTGGGCCTAGTGTACTTGGGAAAAACAGGCTGCTGCTATGATGACTGCATGTTTGTGGAAACAGATAAGGTATGCGATGGGGAAACATCAAGTTTACAATAAACCCCCTTTTTTGTAATGTTCTATTGTTGTTGTTACAGCCCCTGGAACCACAAATAGAAAACAGAGGTCAGTCCTGAAGTCCTCAAGCTATCGTCACCAGCAATCTATCTATCAACATTTTATTATAAATTAAATGTAGTCATAACAATATATTAATAATAAACATAATTTTAATTCCTATCTGGCTTTATTATTTTTTCTCAAGTCCTCAAGCTATCGTCACCAGCAATCTATCTATCAACATTTTATTATAAATTAAATGTAGTCATAACAATATATTAATAATAAACATAATTTTAATTCCTATCTGGCTTTATTATTTCTTCTCAAGTCCTCAAGCTATCGTCACCAGCAATCTATCTATCAACATTTTATTATAAATTAAATGTAGTCATAACAATATATTAATAATAAACATAATTTTAATTCCTATCTGGCTTTATTATTTCTTCTAGAAAAGGTGGAAAGAGTACAGGGTGCGTGTGAGAGAGAGAAAGGTAGCAGCAGAACTTGTAGGTCGTGGCGAGAAAAATTCAAATTGAGGAAATCCAAGATGGCTCCTTCAAATGACAGAATTAAAATGACAGATGCAAAAAATGACAGATGCATAATTGACAGATGCAAAAATGACAGATTAAAATTGACATACGTATAAATGACAGCTGCAAAATTGATAGATTTAAAAATGACAGATGTAAACATGACAGATGCAAAATGACAGATGCAAAAATGACAGCTGCACAATTGACAGATTTAAAATGACATGCAAAAATGACAAATTTAAAATTGACAGATTCAGTACAGATTCAAATTTAGCGCCACATGTTGTGATATAAAATGGCTGCCTCTACATACGTGTAATACAGATTTCTTCATGACGCCCTCTAGTCGTAGTACACAGTCTACCGATAATACAGATCCCTTCATAACGCCCTCTATTAACAACTAGCACAACGACCGTAATCGGTGTGAAAAATAATTAAACACTAGCGCCATCTGTTTTTTCCCTAGCAACACTAACACCATTTAGCCGAGCGCCGAACCAAATGCCGGACAAGGCCGGTAATACAGATTCCGTACTTCGAGACAAAAATCCCTAGATTAGAGAGAGATCGACATAAAAAGTCCCCAGATTAGAGAGAGATCGACATAAAAAGACCCCAGATTCGACGTAAAACGACACTGGCGCCATCTGTTTTCCCCTAGCAACGACGCTACCATTTAGCCAAGTGACGAACCAAATGCCGATAATACAGAATGTCGGTAATACAGATTCCGTACTTAACCACCTAGAGAGAGAGACAGACAAAAATTCACCAGATTAGAGAGAGACAGAAAATCTAGGGCCCCTAGAACTGTCTGCCTGAAGTGGCCTATTACCTACTGTTCAGATTTTGGGATCTTTGAGTATTAAATTGCCGGATTGCATATCTCAGCCCAATATCTACAGTTGGGTCTGTTAACCGTTCCAGTAAATAGAAATGTACATTCATCGGAAAAACAAATATTCTATAGTAAATTTGGATGTCCACTAAGACATTGACTCAATAATTCACAAAATTTGAGACAACATTCGGAATCTTCTGCATTCAATTCTTGAACTGACTTGGCTGTAGCGTTATATGGAGGTCAATGGAAGTCATTTCGAACATCTCATAATATAGGTATTGTAACTAAAGCGTTTTTTCTGTGCTAAAAATTCGAATATAATAATTATTTCTTGAAATACATTAATTAAAATCAATTAATTTTATGTTATGTCTGTTATGTACTGGCCGAATGGACGTGGTTTCCAAATCCAAAACACAACAAAAAAAATGTTCTGTCTACCCCTCTCAATATTAAAATTTGTATATTTTAGGATTTTTTTGCGGAAAACGTTTGGATACGTCGATTTTATTTTTAGTTGGGGCCTGTTTTGTATGAAAATTCATCTTTTCCTCACTCCACTTCACCCGCTGTGACATTGATTTTGCTTATATTACAAGGATATTTTTACTAAAATCGAGAAGTACTCTTTTTTTTCTTCCACAAGTTCCACAGCACTCATAAGGGAGGTCGAAAATAAATAGTTTTCGCACTGAAAGAAATTTCAGTTTTTATAACAAAAATTCTTACTTTCGACGTTCAAATAATTGCAATTACTTTAGAGTTTAAAAAACGCATATATATTTAAACGAACTGGCTAGATTCTGCTTTTGTTTACTACTTTTAACTGATTTTTTAATTTGAAATTCATTTTACTTTTATATTAATTATAAATTACTTTTTTAAACTGCAATGCGTTCTTTTAAGTGCTGAATCATTTAAATGCAGGTATATTACATTTCAAGGGGGTAGTATTTAAAATAAAAAAGTTTTACTCTTGAAACAAAATATATGTTTTTAAAACAAGGTATGCTGTATTTGATTTTTTATAATCAAGAGTTATTAGAGTTAACATATTTCTCGATTATAGGTTGCTTTTGATTTATTTGTTAAATCTTTCAATTGAAGTGTACGTGTTTTTGTTATACATAGAAATTATAAATATAAATGACTTTTAAAGTAAATAGAGGGTAATATAATTAATAATAAACTTTAGCCCAAAGTCCATCCAAAACAAGTTTATTTATTTTTCATTCGCTACAATTGTTTCAGCCTTATTAATAGTAATAAATTTACAAGGCCATCTTCAGGCAGCTGTACATAGATTACTTATTGGTGTTGATGGAACATTTTTATTATTATTAATTATTATTATTATTATTAAACGCCTTTATTGATTATTATTTACATTATATAGTACATTGCACTATTTTGCAAATGGAAAAAAAATATTGTATGGTTTCCTGACGAAATCTAGCCGAAGGCTACTCTATTTAACCAGGAAGCCATAAGAAGAGATATAATATAAATACAAAAAGTGTTAAATATAATTATGTACATTCAAATGCAAATTAATTTATTTAATTAATTAAGTTAAACTAAATGGATAAATATTTGTATAAGACATGTCAAGGTTTACTGTTTTTGTAAAAGATATATCTTTAACTGACGTTTGAACTTATTCGAGTTATCAGTTTTAATACCTAAAGGTAGAGAATTATATAATTTAACTGTATTATAAGTAAAGCTTCTTCGAATAAAAGCGGAAGTATGATGAGGCATTGTAAGTAGATGATTATAGCGAGTGTTCACGGAGTGAACACCTGACCTAGGTATCAGCTCTTGGCTAAGAGATGTAGGTTGTTTTGAAGTTAACAGAGTATGTGTGAACGAGCCCAATTGATATTTCCAGCGATTCTCCATATTTAACCATCCTAGTTCATTTATTTTATATGAAATGTGGTCGTATCGACGCAAATTAAAAATAAATCTGCAACACCAATTTTGAACTTTTTGTATACGATATTTATCTCTTGCATCTAAGCAAGGGCTGTACACAATATTACCATACTTAAAATGTGAGAATACTAAAGATTGGGATAACAATTTTCTTTGAGTAGAATTTAAAATATCTTTATTAGCATATAGTAACTTTAGAGAAGAGTAAGTTTTTTGCAATAATTTACATATGTGCTGCTTGAATCGTAAACTGCTATCAACAATAATACCCAATTCTTTAGCAGAGTCCATTATGGGTAATTGTTCATTGTCAATATGGAGGTTGTGATTATTCTTCACAATCATTACGTGATGATTATTGCCAAACAATAATATACTTGATTTGCTATTATTAAGTTTTAGATTATGTTCTAATTTAGATCACTATTAATGTTTTCATATGCCAAGGCTCTCTCAGTAAAAGCAAACGATTTGTAAATTTGTGTATCATATGCGTAAGCTTGAATTTTGCAGTACTTTAAAGATTTTTTTGTACGACCCTGCTATTTCGGACTGTTTACCAAACTTGGTTTTAGAACAGTAGGTTATGTTTACTGGTTACTAAGCAACAACGCGTCGGTAAGTAATTACTTACCGTTCAGTTCTGTCAAAAACAGAACGGTAAGTAAATTATATGTAATTTATAAAATAAATGAATCATCTTTAGATGTCTCTTTCGTGAAAAATCATTATTTTCTAAATAATTATTGAACTATTTAAAAAAAATTATGTTTTTTATTTAAATTTGCTGTGAAAAAATACCCAATAAATAATAATAACAACTATCTATTTATTTATGTTGAAACGACAAAAATATCGTAACATTCAAAAATAAAATTACAAACGTATCCATGGTAACGACAAAACCTACTTAATGGTTGGTGGATATACAGGGCAAAAATAAATTATCTTGAATCTATTTTTTTACCATCTTTGAGATATTTCCTTAGTTAATACATTTGTATTCATAATGGTCGTACAAAAAATAGTATAAGCATCTCAAACAGTAAGGAGTTTACCGATCTCCTCCAATATTGGCGACTTCGCTTCGCTCAGTCGCCAAACATTGTCGTCGATCGGTAAACTGTCCTTACTGTTCTCGATACTTAATATACTATAAAATGTCAGTAGTATAAATAATGAACAATAGGGGGCCTAGAATACTTCCCTGTGGTACACCAGAGGTAATAGAAAAATAATTAGAAACTTGATTATTATATTTAATTATTAAAGTCCTTTCCGATAAATAAGATCTAAGCAAACTAACAGCAGCATCATTAAATCCGTAATGTCGTAATTTAGCACAGATAAGTTCATGATTAATAGTATCAAACTTTGGAAAAGTCAAGTAATATTAATACAGTAATCATCTTTTTATCGGTCGCTTTGATTATATCATTTGTAACAGTAGCTAGGGAATCCACTGTACTAAATCCTCCTCTGAACCCGGATTGACACGTAGGCAATAAATTATTTTCATTAAAAAAAGTGTGCATTTGTTTTTCACAAAACTTTTTCAAATATCTTAGACAAACAGGGTAATATGCTGATTATTCAAGTCAGAAAAAGTCTTCGGGTTGATAATCTTGGGTAAAGGAAGCCCTATAGCTCCATTCCAGGCCAATGGAAAGTAACTAGTAAATAGTAAGTTTCATTTTGGGAAGCCTATGGGAACAGGAGTAAAATAATTGTTAAATGTGGTAGTTACACATTTCTTACACGAATCATGCATCTGGCAGTTCAAACCAGAGTATTGTATCAGGAATTTAGTATATATCTGTGCAGGTATCTGCACTTTTATCTACTAAGACAAGTATAGGTACTATGTTGTAGCTGTACCTGCAGATAAAGGTAGCTATACAGGGTGTCCCATCCAAAAGTGACACATTTTAACACCGACTACTGACTAAACAAAATATTTAAGATGGAATTATGTGATTTTCACTACTTTGCGCTAATTTTCTTTAGTTTATGTACTTATGTGCTTATGTACTTGTGTACTTATGTACTTATGTGCTTATGTGTTTATGTGTTTATGTGCTTATTGCTTATGTGCTTAAGCACATATGCAATTATATACATACGTACTTTTGTATGTACGACGTTGTACCTCTAATCTAACTATTTAACTAACCTGTAACCTAACCTAACCTAAAGAAAGGTAACTTATATTAAATATTTGGTTTGACAAAAGATTTAGTTGTGTTTTTACTTTTTTTAATTTCAATTTAATATACATATACCGTTTCCTATAAATTTTAATGATTTATATTTAAGTTATAGAGCTCAGTGATACACAGTAATCATATAGCAGGGCTGAAAATATGGTAAAAAATGTAAAATTTACGCTTGCAAGGTGAACAAAAACAATTCATAACTCTGCTTCTAATTATAGACCAAGAGCCAGCAACGTATTTCGAGTTGTCATTTCAACAGTCGTGAAAATTTTGGTACTAAATCTTATATACCTGCTGAACACTAAAAGTCAATTCTGGCAGCCCCCTGCGGCCGGGTTATACTACCCCAAAAGTACTAAGAGGGTGAGAAATAAGATTCTCTTTCTAACCTGCAGGCCGCTATATAACTGTCTCGCTCGCACTAACATGTAAACCTACATATACCTACTTTATTTATTGTTTCAAAATTTCAAGACTTTTAAAATAACAAAAATGTCACTTTTCTAAATCAACATTTACAGCGTTCTGGCAACATTTAGAAGAGGAGGAAATGTTTTGGCAATATTTTTTATAAATAAAGAACACTAAGTAACCTCGAAAGTAACCTCCTGAAATTTCATGATTGTTACTTTAAATAAATTGAATCTTATTTCTCACCCTCTTAGTAATTTTGGGGTAGTATAACCCGGCCGCAGGGGGCTGCCAGAATCGACTTTTAGTGTTCAGCAGATATATAAGATTTAGTACCCAAATTTTCGCGACTGTTGAAATGACAACTCGAAATACGTTGCTGGCTCTCCGTCTATTACTCTAGAACTTTCATCTTAGGCTTGTTTTAAAGCTAATAGAACACAGTTTTCATAAAAGAATGCTTTAATATAAAATATTGAATTTTTAATTCCAAGGTCAAATGATGCGACCTTTGACCTTGAATATCTAAGAAAGTGTACCTTCAATTTTTTTAGGAGTATAGTATGCTATACAGCTAGATGTAGCCTACATTTGGTGTAAGTCATTAAAATTTATAACAACGGTAGATGTAAGTATATTAAATTGAAAAAAGTAAAATACAACTAAATCTTTTGTCAAACTAAATATTTTAATATAAGTTACTTTTTTTTAGGTTAGGTTAGGTTAAAGGTTATTTAAATAGTTAGATTAGAGGTACAACGTCGTACATACAAAAGTACGTATGTATATAATTACATATGTGCTTAAGTACATAAACACATAAGTACACAAGTGCGTAAGCACATAAGTACATAAACTGAAGAAAATTAGCGCAAAGTAGTGAAAATCACATAATTCCAACTTAAATATTTTGTTTAGTCAATAGTCGGTGTTAAAATGTGTCACTTTTGGCTGGGACACCCTGTATAGCTACCTGTATCTGCAGGTACAGCTACAACATCGTACAGATATATACTAAATTTCTGATACAATACTCTAGTTTGAACTGCCAGGTGCATGATTCGTGTAAGAAATGTGTAATTACCACATTTAACAATTTTTTTACTCCTGTTTCCAGAGGTTTCCCAAAATGAAACTTACACCAAAGGGAGACTGCATATAGCTGTACAACATATTGTATTCCTGGAAAGATTGATGGTACACTTTTTTAGATATTCAAGGTCAAAGGTCACATCATGTGACCTTGGAATGAAACATTTAATGTTTTACTATAAAATAATTTTTTGTGAAGACTATGCTCTTTTAGCTTTAAAACAAGTCTAAGACGAAACCTCTACTATAGAAGTAAAGTTATGAATAGTTTTTGTTCACCTTGCAAGCGTGAATTTTACATTTTTTACCATGTTTGCAACCCTGCTGTATGAATACCGTGTATCACTGAGGGCTATAACTTTACATATGTA
The DNA here is from genome assembly GCA_929113105.1 of Agrypnus murinus. NCBI lineage: Eukaryota > Metazoa > Arthropoda > Insecta > Coleoptera > Elateridae > Agrypnus > Agrypnus murinus. Next base: position 119,656,273 of record OV816024.1, read on the forward strand.
AGTTACTTTAGGTCCTCTACTATCCTACCAAATTCCACAAAAATCTGAAATGGTCGGGTTGAAAAGTTATGTTTTTTGTGATGATTTGGCATGGAATGACCCTATAAGCAAACTTTGTATGTTCTGTATTTTTTTTATAAGTTGTTATTTTATTCAATAATTAAAGGTCTTTACTTTTTATTTTTGTACCAGTGTGCGATTTCAATAAAGTATTAATAACAGTAAGTTATAAGGATATAATATATAATACATTGAATTTAACAGTTTTCTGCATTTAACGCCATTAATTGCATTTAAAAGAAAAATAGCATTATTATTAAATTAAAAACAATCTGACATTCATATAAAAAGCATTGCATTTAAAATTAAATATTTGTACTTCCTGTTTGAAAGCAGCAGATTAATTACAATCTACCATTCAAATAACGTTTATTTATTTTTTTAAATTAACAATGAAACTACTTAAATTAACACCCCCCCCCCCCCCAAATAAGTTTTTGATTTAAATGCACTTTACATTGAATTAAAAATTCGAAACACTCAAAAGTAGAGCTACTTTTAAATTAAAAAAATATCTTGCTGGAGCATTGTTTTGAAAGTAAAAAATTTTGATGTTATCTGCAATTCTTTTAATTTAAAAGCAAAATTTTTCAGTACGATATATGTAAGTTTATGTACCCAAAAAGACTACTTTTTAATTTCTTGTACTTAACTCTTATCTGCTTTAACTTTTAGATTAATAATCTACGATGATTTTCCAATAGGGTAATTAAAAAAACATAATTACCAAGATTTGCTATCAACATGACGGTGCGCTACCTTTTGTAGTTGATGTCGTAAGGTAAATGTGGGACGTGAAACTATTAATGTCCTGAATTCTGACGTTGCTTTAGAAATTATATCCGGAGCAGCGTAACAGTAAAACCAGTTCTTGATAAAAAAAAATTAATCATATATCAGGTTTACGCTCCTTAATTTAAATCTTTATAATTATTTCATTTACCCTTGAAGAGATATTACAATTTTGTCTTTAATTTACCTCAAAGTTGGCGTATGTCTATTTGTATCCGTAAAAACAATTAAGATTTTTTTAGATTAAGGGGTAGCGCCTAATATATGTAATAATTTAGTAATGTAAATTGATTTTTACTTACATATTTTGATACAGTCAGCATCTGTATTTCTAGTTGTTTTGACTTATAAACTTTTTTTATTTGAGGCAGTGCTGGCTGCTCTTTGAAGTTGATTACAAAAAACTATTTTTAAAAGTAAATATACTTTTTTAAATTTTGATACACATAATAATAAGCTCTTAGACAACATATCAGTGAAAAGATGCAATAGCTATTTTAAAGGGCACTATAATATTAAATTAAAAATCGTCATAATCTATAGGCGGACTCTGTATAATTTTACAATATCATTTGCATGTGTACACATTACACATACCGGTGAAAATTGGTATTAAGATTACATAAATAAGATTGACAGAAATAAAATTTAGATTTGATACTGCTTAGAAAGGAAGAGTAAAAATAACTTTCAGAACAATAAGACGTACCTACACATTGATTGATGTGGTATGAAATTAATCAAATCACTGTTGTTATTTATTAAACATAAATAATAAATTAGAATAAAGCGCATTAGTGATGCATACGCAGGTCAGGTAATTGCATTATATGTAATGGCACATTTCTCCAACAGTTCAAAACATCTTAAACAGTTAGTGAACTTACAAGTTTACTGATTTGTCAACTTTGTTGGACACCCTGTGCTTTAACAATTCTACATTTTTCAATTAAACTACATGTTGTGCATGACAAAAATTCAATCTTACTTTATTAATTAAATTTATGGACTTCGTCCCAGATTCAAATAAATTCTGATAGTACCTGATACTCCTTAACAGTAATAAATATCCTTTTGTTTAAAAACAATTATGTTAATTATACTTCTGTGCTGTAAAAAAGTGAGCCTAATCAATTGTATTTAACAGTAAGATAATGAAGGCAGTGATAAACAGTAATTAATGCTGATATTTTGAAAAACTTGAACTTATTCGCAATCATGCATAACGGAGTGAGAAATAAAATTGTTTATAAAATTAATATTATGGTACTGACCTGCTTTAGTGTGAGAAACATATTTCTAGCACTTATTTTTTTAATTATCACCTTATTTCTTTGTTTAAACATATTCATAACATTTCGGTGGAATACTACGTGGATTAAACATTCCAGTAGCCGATCATTATTTTCGTCAGGTAAAACTAAAAGTGCATCAAAAAGTGTGTTTGAAAAAGTGTTAAATATTACACAGTGTTATGATCGTGATCTGCAAACCAGAATAGAACAACGTGGTGAATTTTGGGTGTTCTATAACTACATTAAAGCTGAAAAGCGACATAGATGCTTCGAAAGTATAACTTACACCACACAAGGAGATTACACATTTTTGGATAACGTAATCCCTCTTGTTGAGAGTTGGAGAGGTCCTATAAGTATAGCAATACATGCCCCAGGGGAGGATTTTCAACCAACGGTTGATTCCATTGCTTATTTAAGGAATTGCGAAACTCCTCTTATTAAACAATATGTTACCTTCCATATATTCTTTGATGGAGAACACTTGCCAAAACTTATTGTGCCGCAGGTAAATGCAATTTACTGTAATACTAGACTAAGTAGTGCTAAAGTATAGTAAAGTCATGTTTATATCACATTAAAATAAAACTTTGATAGACTCTTCTTTGTTTCACATTAAGCATTTGTCATAAATGATTTTTTGAATTTTGAAAATTGAATGAAATAGTTTGATTTGCTGATTGTAAGAACGAGATTTTACAAAAATTTCAATTGTTTTAAATATATTTTTCTACAGCTGTCAAAAAATGATGACATCTTTTCATTAATATCTGTATGTAAAATGCCACAGTGGTTTTGTTTACTTGACAACATGCATGAAATATTTTTCGCTTTAGAGCGAAAAATATTTCGTGCATTTATGCATATTTGAGCAATGTCGTTTACGTAGCAACAACGAAACTGCCCACTTAAAAAAAATAAAAATTTCCTTTATTACTATTATTTTTTATGATTTTTTTTCTACTTTTTCGATTATTTCAATAACGCTGAAGAAAAAACGTTGTGTGCAATTCGTGCTCGAAATTACTTTGGCGGTCTCAAATGAGACTCATTTTTGACCACCAAAGTAGCATTTCGCGCACTAAATACACAAATAACTATTTTGTTTAACATATTTGTGAAAATAAATATGTTTGTGAATGGAATGTACAAGGAGATTTCTTACTGCAACTGAAATTAAGCATACTATTACAAATTTTAAAATTTTAGCTACTTACAATTACAAAGATATTTATGTTTAAAATAACTAACCTAACTACTAGTGTGTCTTGGAGAAAGTTCAATTCTATAAGGAGAAAATGTTTAATCAAATATTCTTTTTATAGTTAAAATCAGACGCAGGCAATTATAGAATCTAACCGTCTCTAAACAATTCAAATCCATACATCACAGATTAATGCGCAACGATTATCTGTAATTACAATGAACATCACCACATCAAAACATATCTATGAAACATTCAGTATATTTTGTATTTTTATGAAGTTTACTCATAATGATAAGAATAATCTTAATGTTGTATAGGGTATTCAACTGTACGCTTCCGTGTGGTGTAGTCTAGACCCGTCTCTTTCTTTCTTTATATTTTCCTTAGAATGATAAATTCATTCAGTTTAATTAAGACTCATTTTATACCGACAAATTGTAGGTCTTGATTACAAAATTTTATTGCCATAAGCTTCAACACGATCACAATAGTAAAAATGTAGGTATGTAATCGACTCATTTAAGCAACTCGTACGCAGTGCCTGCAAAATGCACGAACGACAAAATACAAAAGCTCTTTTTACAGTAAAATGCGTTTTACAACTGCGAAGAATCAATTATTGGTTATCAAAATGTAAATTATATTTAATCATCTGCACAGTTGATTCTTACTCAATAAGTCCAGGTTTTGTCTACAGCTTAGTTACATAAGTTTTCGAATGGCTTATTTTTCCTCTCACGCTCACGTAAAAGGCTATTATTTCGGAAATACCAAAGAGCATGAAGAATGTAATAATAGATAGCTTTATAGTACTTTTCCTAAATATCTTGAACAGGTATGAAGGAGCAGTTACAGTAGGATTGATATAACACAGTGGTGGCGAACCTATGACCTGCGGGTCAGACACTGACCCACGAAGGGTTGTGAATGACCCATGCGTTGATTTTTTATAAACTTAATCAATGAAGAAACTTGCTAATGCTCATTTAATGATGCTTGGGTTCACATATTCGTATAAAAAATTGTTTCCCTCTATGGATTTTGTAAAATCTACCAACAGAAATAAACTTGAAAATGAATTGACTGCGAAATGCGTTAAACTAATGAATACAGAATATAAACCTAATATATTAAGAAACTATCTGAAAATAAGCAACAACAGATTTCACATTAAATATACTTTTATCAACTTTATTATACATACATAACTATATATAACTACGTTTATTAACAAAGAATATATTTCATAATATACATATATGTGCTTTTCTTTATTCCTTGTTCATTCAAATACTCAGTGCAGAGTCGCCACTGGTGCAGTAATTGGGTCCTTGCATGATTTCCAGATTTATTCCCAACGAGTTCAGAATTGTATATTATACTGTTATTTAAAATATTTTTCTAAATGACTGTTACTCTCATAGTTATTAGCGAAATAAGTTCAAATAATTATTCAGGTCCGGGAGGCGTGACGTCACTACGCATAGACCCGATTTGCAACTGCACTTACTCCGTGTATTTAGGTGTTCTAATTTCAACTTTATTTGTATTCTTAATTATTAAAAAGTTACCACGTGTTTTGTTTTTGCTCTTTGTACTAAGAATAAAAAACAACAGTGGTTTTCAAGACTATAAGAGCAAGAGGGGTTATAGAAACGTAACTTTTAAATTATCGATAAATGTATGCCTATTACTCATAAAATAAAATAATAATACTCAAGTCTATTCGCTCTATTTAATTTATTTACCATTAAAAATATAAAAACGTTATATACATATATGTTTTGGCACTCAAAGTAATTGTATTGCCATCCTCAGATGATTACCAATAAAAAACTTAATTACAATTTAATACCTACTAATAAAAGTCCCAACTTCTTAAAAATTATTTACATTAATATCTATACTCCTATTTTCATTTTACAAAATATTTTCCACCTCATCTTATTATAATTAATAATAAACAAACTTTTCTTTCGCGTTTCCACTGACGAGAATATAAATGGATAAACGCAACAGGCGGAATTATTCACATCTTGCGAAAACTTCATGTTTGTATGTAAAGTTCATTTTAACGTAAGTATAACGACAAATGTATCCAATATTTTAAAACTACAAAATACATACGCGTTCAGTTTATTTTTAATCATTTATTATATAACAATGAAAGCACGGCAGTTGTTAAGTATCGTATGTATTAAATCCGCCTTTCTTGTAATGGTAGCAGCTTTTATTTCGAAAAATTTAACTTTCTTACGCGATTAGAACTGTCACGCTAACGATCAAACCTTCTTTTGGCGAGAACGGACTTACTTTTCAATACAGAATTCTTTTAAATGAATAAACAGAAATTAATTACTAATGATTATACAACTCATTCGGTATTTCCAAGCCTGCAACACTATTGGTTCAAGCAATCGTTGTCAGAGTAACAATTATTTTGAAGTCATCGACATACCTGTGCATGCAATAAATTAAATTAATCTGTCAAAAAAGCATCAAAAAAGCATATTAATACCAATAAAAATAATAGCTGATTCTAAATTTTATTTGTTATATAATCGTATCGAATACCACTAGAGCAACCGAAAATAATCTTATACCTACCTCGCGACACGACGTATTCCTTAAAACACCACTCCAGCTACGCTGTCGTGGTGTTTCGCAGAATACGTCTCGTCGCTCGGTAGGTATAATCGATTATTTTCGTTTGCTCTCGTGGTATTAAAACTGATTATACAACTCATAATAAAATTAGCCAATAGTAGTTGCGAATTATCCTAGTTACCACATATAGATAAGTGAATATACGCTTCACGACGTTGTATAATCGTTTCGGTATTTCCAAGCCTGCAACACTATTGGTTCAAGCAATCGTTGTCAGAGTAACAATTATTTTGAAGTCATCGACATACCTGTGCATGCAATAAATTAAATTAATCTGTCAAAAAAGCATCGCTTTTGAAAGCAAAAATAATAGTTGATTCTAAATTTTATTTGTTATATAATCGTATCGAATACCACTAGAGCAACCGAAAATAATCTTATACCTACCTCGCGACACGACGTATTCCTTAAAACACCACTCCAGCTACGCTGTCGTGGTGTTTCGCAGAATACGTCTCGTCGCTCGGTAGGTATAATCGATTATTTTCGTTTGCTCTCGTGGTATTAAAACTGATTATACAACTCATAATAAAATTAGCCAATAGTAGTTGCGAATTATCCTAGTTACCACATATAGATAAGTGAATATACGCTTCACGACGTTGTATAATCGTTTCGGTATTTCCAAGCCTGCAACACTATTGGTTCAAGCAATCGTTGTCAGAGTAACAATTATTTTGAAGTCATCGACATACCTGTGCATGCAATAAATTAAATTAATCTGTCAAAAAAGCATCAAAAAAGCATATTAATACCAATAAAAATAATAGTTGATTCTAAATTTTATTTGTTATATAATCGTATCGAATACCACTAGAGCAACCGAAAATAATCTTATACCTACCTCGCGACACGACGTATTCCTTAAAACACCACTCCAGCTACGCTGTCGTGGTGTTTCGCAGAATACGTCTCGTCGCTCGGTAGGTATAATCGATTATTTTCGTTTGCTCTCGTGGTATTAAAACTGATTATACAACTCATAATAAAATTAGCCAATAGTAGTTGCGAATTATCCTAGTTACCACATATAGATAAGTGAATATACGCTTCACGACGTTGTATAATCGTTTCGGTATTTCCAAGCCTGCAACACTATTGGTTCAAGCAATCGTTGTCAGAGTAACAATTATTTTGAAGTCATCGACATACCTGTGCATGCAATAAATTAAATTAATCTGTCAAAAAAGCATCAAAAAAGCATATTAATACCAATAAAAATAATAGCTGATTCTAAATTTTATTTGTTATATAATCGTATCGAATACCACTAGAGCAACCGAAAATAATCTTATACCTACCTCGCGACACGACGTATTCCTTAAAACAGCACTCCAGCTACGCTGTCGTGGTGTTTCGCAGAATACGTCTCGTCGCTCGGTAGGTATAATCGATTATTTTCGTTTGCTCTCGTGGTATTAAAACTGAAAATAAATGCGATAATTGCGTTGCTACTTTACTTTTCTTCTCGGGTTTCCTACTGCATGTAAGCCTTGAAAAAGGCCATTTTTCTATAAAATTCAAAAGTAACTAACAAACGAACACGTATCAAGACAAAACGAAACAATTTTAAACGCACCGGCAAAACAAGTAAACCACGTTGCAGGAATAGCTGATACAGAATTGGACGCTAAGTGACGTCACGCGATTGGCGCAGACTCGTAGGCGTTTTGCAAGCACTTTCGAATTTGATAATTTGATTAACTTTTTTTTTAGTTTTAATCCACATCTGTACACTTTTATGTCGCCCAAGAAATTCCGACACTTATTTCATCTGTATAAATTTCATATTATATGCAATTTAGCAATATTTATTTTTGGTGCAAGTACCCTATTCATGGTATCACCCCATTGATATCAATTTTTTGCTCTTCACTTGCAAAAGTAAAAGTTGTAAAACTAAAAGAAAACGTAAACCTTTTTAGAGGATTTTAAAAGTTAGAACCCAAAAAAAAGAGTCAACTGTCAAGTTTTTCTGTTAACAAATTTTTCAGTGTTTCCAAGTTGTTGGTATCCTTTTTACCCCCCCCCCCCGTTACAAGTGAGGCCACTAACTTAGTGACACACGGGCTAGTATTAAAAAAAAATAATGAACAAAATTTGACCCACTTCTCAAAAGGGTTCGCCATCACTGATATAACATTTTAAATACTCCTATATTTTTTTAGGTTAGTTTTGATCAACTTCTGTTTATTCTGTTTGTCTCCGAATAATAAGATAAAAAATAACATATAACAGCTTCGATAACGATGGATTAATTTCCTCGTTGGCAGTAGTCTTACTAATTTATGATTTTATTTCAATTTGCTCCTATTTGGACCACTTACACTTTAAAAAAGTTTATTTTTGAATTTCGTCAATTTTCTATCCCTTCGTGTGGATCCTTAGACGTTTTGGGCTACCGATGCTTTTTTTATCTCTTTACTAACGCTCATTATTCTGAAATATCAAATACGTTTACTGCTTCTGAGTACCAAATACAAAAAATGTACTACTGATTTCATGATAATCTAGCACAGCAAGGCTAATAGGATGCTATTAGGACAAGGAGCAGGACATTAAAACAAGGAGGATTTTGGCGTCTTTCGGAATTTGGTCCACGTGGTGTTTGAAATCATATCAATTATTTTTTTAACACATTTATTTTTAAAACTGATTAACCTTTCTCACTTTAAATTGAAGTTGAACCCATAAATAAATAAATTATGCAAACCCCTAAAAGTTTTTTTTTTGCATTTAAAGCATTTAAAAATTTTTTTCAAATCTGAGTAGTTTCAACAGGTTCGGAGATAAAAACGACGTGAAAAAAGTGGGGATTTTGCAGAAAAGGTGTTAAGCTTCGGGCTTAAATTGCACCCATAAAGAAGCATCTTACCAAACTTATGTTTCAAATAACAAATGTAGTTCGAAGTGTGAATAATACAACTGTTTTTACCACATGTTCCTACGACCATCCGTTCTTGAGATATCGAGATTTCCGTTTACATAGAAAACTGCAAGAAACGACATACTACACGAATCAAATATGGCTGCCATATTTAAACCAAAAGAAATAAAAATAAATTAATGGTGATTTCGAACTACCAATACATAGGTGTGATAACACACAAAAAATTATCCTGTTCTGAAATGGTCGAGCTATCAGTACCGGACCACTTGGAAAATTTTTAGGCTATTCGAGTTTCACCGCATTTTCCGATCTCAGCGTCAATTTCTAATTTATAAAGGTTTTAGTATTTTATATTTACATGATTTTAAAAAAAGAATCGTGAAGATCCAAATAGTTTTAACCGGTTCCGAGATAACGCTCTTTTTTTGCCTAACGTTCCTCCACTAATAACTAAATATATATTGAACAGTGACGGACATCTCATTAAAGTGCTTGGGCAAAAATCAGAAAGTTAGGGTTTAAAACTTCAATCATCTAAATGCTTTGATGCTAGGTTTTCAATATTCAACACATTGGAATATTCTATAAGTTTATTAACCCACACAATTCTAATTTCATGATTTCTCAAACTGTGGTCTTCTGACACATCTTTAAAATATAATTTTCTAGTGTGATCATCTGCACTATGAGAGGTAAGATAAGGTGTAAAATAAAAAATGAGATAGAACAAATATGCATAAATTATATTTAATAATCATTTTTGGGATTAGGGACATATTTTTCAGATTTTTTAATATGGCATAAATCTGAGGATGGCCACCGATTGATTTATTGGTTTAGTTGAACCGAAACAGTTGTAATTTTATTTGGATATTTTAATAAATTTATGGAGGAGACTTTTTTTTGTTTAAATATTATAAAGTGATAACAAGACAAGGTCAACTGTTCGATATTCCACATGACGACAAAGAAATAGTTTAAAAATTTTTAACTTAATAGTGCACTCACTGTCCTGCAATAAGGCAAGCCGATACCGCTATTACAACAATAACATCAATAAATTAAAATAACATTAATACATCATCAATTAAACTCAAGACCAACTGACCAACGGAATACATACACGGGCCCTGTCTCATTGAAGTTCGCACACTTCTATTTATTCCTGTTAAACGACGCCCCGCAATTTTCATCCTGAATTTTTTTGTTTTTTGAAGTAGCTATTTCCTGTTGCTAGAGTAAAGTACTGACCTCCTATATTATAAGTTATGTTGTATTATTGTTATATTATACTGTGTATTTATCTTTTATATTTTAAAACAAAGTACACCCCACAATCTTTTTTCCAAAATTTCTATTGATCTTCAAGATGGTGTTGCTTCTTCACCTACTTTATGTCACGTTTTATAGAATTTTACTGAGGCGGGGATACATCTTACCCGCCTTTGCGTCCGCAGATTGACCAGAGTTGAAGGGGCGGCGCACATAGGGCTAAAACCCGATTCAAAATTATTAGCCGGTCAAAATTATTTTATAGGCTTCACTGAAAGCAAATGACTGGAATAGTATAAAAATAATAAAATAATCAAAAAAGAAATTAAAAAAAATCTATTTATCTACTAGAACTGGATCAGTTTGATACTTTTTCCAAGAACAATTTATTTCCATAATTATATTATTAAAAAAAAAAGTAAAGACCTAAAATAAATAGCATTGACACGAATTCTTCTTTATTTTAAGAAATATTACACAACTTAAAATGCTTCTTTATTATCTAAATGAAATAACGTGCAAAAATTATATTGCTAATCGTTTAATAACTATCCCTTTTAATTTCGATTGTATTTCAGTTTATGGGTCATTATGCATTTTATTTTTAAATATGTTATTCTTTATACTATAGCAAAAAATATTAAAAATACAAACGCAAACACTTGCAATCTTTGTAAGTTATAAACCACTAAATAAAACATTTATTATTCGGAAAGTAAAAATCACCATTTTCTATATTAGGGGTTCTATATTCTATAATAGTGATGGCGAACCTTTTTGAGAAGTGGGTCAAATTTTGTTCATTATTTTTTTTAATCCTATCCCGTGTGTCACTAAGTCAGTGGCGTCACTTGAAAGGGGGGTGGTAAAAAGGATACCAACAATTTGGAAACACTGAAAAATTTGTTAACAGAAAAACTTGACAGTTGACTCTTTTTTTGGGTTCTCACTTTTAAAATCCTCTAAAAAGGTTTACGTTTCCTTTTAATTTTACAACTTTTACTTTTGCATGTGAAGAGCAAAAAATTTATATTAATGGAGTGATACCATGAATAGGGTACTTGCACAAAAAATAAATATTGCTAAATTGCATATAATATGAAATTTATACAGCTGAAATAAGTGTCGGAATTTTTTGGGCGACATAAAAGTGTACAGATGTGGATTAAAACTAAAAAAAAAGTTAATCAAATTATCAAATTCGAAAGTGCTTGCAAAACGCCTACGAGTCTGCACCAATCGCGTGACATCACTTAGCGTACAATCCTGTATCAGCTATTCCTGCAACGTGGTTTACTTGTTTTGCCGGTGCGTTTAAAATTGTTTCATTTTGTCTTGATACGTGTTCGTTTTTTAGTTACTTTTGAATTTTATAGAAAAATGGCCTTTTTCAATGCTTACATGCAGTAGGAAACCCTAGAAGAAACGTAAATTAGCAACGCAATTATCGCATTATTTTCATTAGTAATTAATTTCTGTTTATTCATTTAAAAGAATTCTGTATTCAAAAGTAAGGCCGTTCTCGCCAAAAGAAGGTTTGATCGTTAGCGTGACAGTTCTAATTGCCTAAGAAAGTTAAATTTTTCGAAATAAAAGCTGCTACCATTACAAGAAAGGCGGATTTAATACATACGTTAATTAATAACTGCCGTGCTTTCATTGTTATATAATAAATGATTAAAAATAAACTGAACGCATATGTATTTTGTAGTTTTAAAATATTGGATACATTTGTCGTTATACTTACGTTAAAATGAACTTTACATACAAACATGAAGTTTTCACAAGATGCGAATAATTCCGCCTGTCGCGTTTATCCATTTATTTTCTCGTCAGTGGGAACGCGAAAGAAAAGTTTGTTTATTATTAATTATAATAAGATGAGGAGGAATATATTTTGTAAAATGAAAAACGGAATATAGGTATTAATGTAAATAAGTTTTAAGAGGTTAGGACTTTTATTAGTAGGTATTAAATTGTAATTAAGTTTTTTATTGGTAATCATCTGAGGATGGCAATACAATTACTTTGAGTGCCAAAACATATATGTATATAATGTTTTTATATTTTTAATGGTGAATAAATTAAATAGAGCGAATAGACTTGAGTATTATTATTTTATTTTATGAGTAATAGGCATACATTTATCGATAATTTAAAAGTTACCTTTCTACAACCCCTCTTGCTTTTATAGTCTTGAAACCCACTGTTGTTTTTATTTTTAGTACAAAGAGCAAAAACAAAACACGTGGTAACTTTTTAATAATAAAGAATACAAATAAAGTTGAAATTAGAACACCTAAATACACGGAGTAAGTGCAGTTGCAAAACGGGTCTATGCGTAGTGACGTCACGCCTCCCGCGCCAGCGCAAATGAGTTTCAAGGACCTGAATAATTATTTGAACTTATTTCGCTAATAACTATGAGAATAACAGTCATTTAGAAAAATATTTTAAATAACAGTATAATATACAATTCTGAACTCGTTGGGAATAAATCTAGAAATCATGCAAGGACCCTATTACCGCACCAGTGGCAACTCTGCACTGAGTATTTGAATAAACAAGGAATAAAGAAAAGCACATATTTGTATTTAATGAAATATATTCTTTGTTAATAAACGTAGTTACAGATATGTGTATGTATAATAAAGTTGATAAAAGTATATTTAATGTGAAATCTGTCGTTGCTTATTTTCAGATAGTTTCTTAATATTAGGTTCATATTCCGTATTCATTAGTTTAACGCATTTCGCAGTCAATTCATTTTCAAGTTTATTTCTGTTGGTAGATTTTACAAAATCTATAGAGGGAAACAATTTTTTATACGAATATGTGAACCCAAGCATCATTAAATGAGCATTAGCAAGTTTCTTCATTGATTAAGTTTATAAAAAATCAACGCATGGGTCATTCACAACCCTTCGTGGGTCAGTGTCTGACCCGCGGGTCATAGGTTCGCCACCACTGTAAATCTATATTAAGGGTATAAACTTGCCTCTTTATAAAACTTTTTAACACTTCAACTCTGTTTTTAAAAATTATTGAAATCATTAAAAAAACACTTCCACAAAAAACCTTTCACCTTAACGAACAAACTACAAATGTATCTACATCAGATTGGCGGCTTCGAAAGGGTCAACACTGAACTGCACTTTACCAGAATTATGGGATTTTTTATGATTATTATTAGCCGTAACGGTAAACGGCAGGTAGAAGTACGCAGGTACGAGTTCACTAAGCTTTCTACTAAACTACTATTTCTTAAAACACATTTGATTTTAACAGTGGTTTTTGAAGTTTTGCCTGCTAGAATCGAGTAGGAAGCCATTCGATAGAATTTCATGAAACTTAACATGGAATAAGTGCAAGACAGTACTTCACTCTAACAACAAGCAACAGCTCATGCGTATATCAAAAAAGAAATGGTGGGGCGTTCTTTAAATAACAAAAATAGACTGTGCGAACTTCAGTGAGACAGTGCTTGTAGACATATAGTAAATCATTGACTTAATAGTCCTTTATGGAACAACTTTTCAAATCCTAAATTATCTTCGATAGTTGACTAATGTTGGTGTACAGTCGACCAATTGACACAAAGAAGCATGCATGTAGTTTTCTTGTATATTAGCATTAATAATAACAGTTTGTATGAAAAATTATCATTTCCGTTGGTAATGACCTGAGGTGGCACAGTTGGTAGTGTAACTACCCAAAGGCAAGAGGTCCTGAATTCGATTCTCAGCCAGGGTAATAATTTTTCATTACAGATTATATACAAAAATATTATTTACTATATGTCTTAATTGAATAATTGATACCTATAATAAATTATAAATAACATCAATATCACATTTCCGTTTTCGCCTGCACGTGTTGTTTGCTTAAATTATTTGCTTATTTCGGCCTGAAAATGAGTCACTTTATAAATCTTTGCTGCTTTAGTATTTTTAATGCAATGTCAGTACAACAAGGGCGTACTTAAAATTTAGAATGCGATTTTCTCGAAAACTAGCAACAAGCGACCACATGTTGATGAGGAAAATATGTTCTAAATTAGTACCCCATTACGAGATTATTACTTATTTTAGTAACACCTTGTATATGAGTCTACATATTTGGTGCAATACAGTACATTAACATCAAGTTCATATGTTGCATTGAATTTTTTCGTTCTTGGTACTATACAGTACCAGTATTATTTTGAGCTACAGTAGCAAAGATGTCATAATATCTACTCGCTTACATTTCAAAATGACACACCTCTGTAATACAGTGAGATCATGAATGATTATCCTGATCCTACACTACTTTCCACGAGCTTGATGTCAATAATTCCATCTATCACGTGAGGGTTTTAGAAGAATAACAGTGGCGTGCGAATGACATTCCAGATTACCCTAGCCTTACTTTAAAAATTGTATATAAATATTGACACCAAGCTCGTGGAAAGTAGTATAGGATCAGGACAATCATTCTTGATATCACTTTATAATAAACTGCACGTTGAACTCGCATCTTGATGTGATGAGGCATGTAATATTTTAAACATTCAAAGTTTGTAACCTTGACAAGTTGTACTATTAAAATACTAGAATAGGTAGAATTCTTTGAATGTATTTTTAGCAGGAGCGGATTAATCACAATACTATAAAGATTTTTTCTTATTAATTTTGAGCCACTGAATTCAAATTTGCAGTCAGAAGGATTCTATCAGGTCAAATTTTTAGTTAGACTGTTAGACCAAATATCAGTGTTTTGTGTCAAAGTTTGCTTACAAATGTATCGTACGGACGTCTTATTTTTTATTTTACCGTTAAAAAATCTCAAAAGGGTGTGTAGGACTGATCCAGGCTATTTTTGTTATGCTAGTGGGCCGTATATTGTTGGAAAAATAATGGAAATAATTACAAAATCACTGAAACATATCTATTACTACTGAAGAGTAGGTTAAAACATAGAGATGTAAACAAAAGTAAAATTAGTACTCAATCCAGTGGCGGCGTTAACAATTTTTATTTGAATGCGCTGATTTGTCCACAAATATTTTATGTAAATATTAAAAAAGTTTGAATACATTTGGTATATTTCAATAATAATACATTTCATTTACAAGCAGAGAATTTGTAGCTAAGAAATGTTTTCAATAAAAAGAAAACATGGCTCGGTGTATTTACAGTATCAAATCTTCAATAAGAGAACTGAAAAAAATAACGCATATAAAAGTATTAATTACTATTTATATGTGATAAATGCTTCTTTTTACAATTTGTCCTGGTTTTAAGTAGAAAATGTTGAAGAAATAGTTTGCAGTTATTCTTCCATGGATATCTTCATGTATTCTTTTGTGTCTAATGCTTTAAATTTGAAGACGTAAGGAGAAAAGATTATACATATGCCAGCAACGTAGCTGCTGCTTTTAAAGCTGTATCTGTAGATGATATCTTAACAGCACAACATGCACCTCATTGTTAATGTGGAATGTTCTGTAGTTCCTACATTGCTTTCTTCAAAATGATTGACGTGCTTTCTGACTCATTGCTAAAACAGAAATCAGTTTATTCTGCAAATAATATCCGTAATCTAATAAATTTAATACTCTTCTAAACTGCCACTAAGGAGCATTTCGTAGAAGGTAACTGCATCTTACCACTAATACTTGGTCACTGCTACACGGTCGCGACCAGGTCGCACACATTTAAAAACTTGGATTCTGGCCATTTGAATATCACCCGATAGCATAATCTTTGATCAGTTTATTTTATGCTGTCGTGATGGATGACGGAGCAAATTTAGCAATGTCGTCTTACGTTATTTAAAAAAACTTTAGTACTTCTATAAAATATGTTTTACCACTTACCACCTGTATTAAAACCATGTTAAAACACATAATCGCGATCTGGTAGCGACGATCGTGTCGCAGCGACCAAACCGACAGCGTTTCCGTGGCCTTAAAAATTACGAGGAGCGTTTTATTTCGCGGTGTCGTAAAAACGTTTCTCAGTGCGTTTTCACAGTCGGTCGCTGTCGCGGGTCAATTGTGTGGTCTCGTTCATCGGAACCATTTTAACACATCATTGCGACCTGGTCGCGGCGATCAAAACTCAATCTTGCACGTGACCTAATAAAGTGGGGTGAGTATGCGCGGCGCGCGGCGCCGTGGGTAAGACACAATTCGAACCCAGAATCCGAACTCGACTACTATCCATTTTTTTCTAGAGTCCTCTGACTTTGAAAGCGTATTGCTCGGGAACTACTGAATCGAATTAAATATTTTAAAAACGAGCAAATATTAAATTCATTTCTACATACTACAGTAAAATATTATTTCTAACTGGTATACTTTTGTTTTTATCGTACGATACGCCATAAAAGGTACCCATTTTTAGGAACAATTTCATTGAAAGTAAGTTCACTAGTTTTTTTCTCAGAAAGTATATGGCATATATCTATGATATTTTTGTTTGTTTGTTTGTTTTTGGGTGAGGAATCGGGATGGCGGAGCATCCTTCATACCTCATGGCACCGATTGCTATGATCATTTGGCCGACCCTACTAGAATTTAGCCGAATCTGCGGGAATTCCACCCCCAGTAGGGATCTTTATCGTGCCAAACATCGCATTGACACGGGAGCTACAGTTTTACTTCCTATCCGAAAAGAAGGCATGTTTTAAATTTTTCTCCGCTATGAAAAATTACCAGCTCGGCCGGGGATCGAACCTGCGATCTTTGGATTATGAAGCAAACATGCAAACCACTAATCAACCGACTGGCTGATATTTTTGTGTGGGTTAGAAAGAAACCTTGCGGTTCTTATGCTATTGATTTTCAAACAAAAAAGCGTTTTATTTAAGATTTATGTAACAAAACAGTAAACTATGCGTTCCTGTTTATTAATAGAGATAGCGTCAAATGTTTTTCGCAAAATCAACACTTTTCATGTGTAGACACTATTGTTTTCAAAAAAATGTTCCTAATTTTAATAATAAAAATGCGGAAACAAAAAAACGATTTTTGATGACAAGCGGTTTCGACAAAAAACGGCTTTTTTGTTATTGCACTTTTATTATTAAAATTCGGAACATTTTTTTAAAAAAAATAAGGTCTACATATGAAAAGTGTTAATTTAGCGAAAGAATTTTGACGCTATCTCCATTAATAAACAAAAACGCATAGTTCGCTATTTTTTCATATATATCTTAAATAAAACACTCTTTTGTCCGATAATTAATAGTATAACAACCGCAAGGTTCTTTCTAACCCCTACAAAAATCTCATAGATATATGTGATATACTTTCTGAAAAAAAAATATTTAACTCACTCTCAATGAAATTGTCCCTAAAAATGGGTACCTTTTATTATGTATCGTCCGATAAAAATAAAAGTATACCAGTTAGAAATATGATATTTTAAATATTTAATTTGGTTCAGTAGTTTTCGAGTAATACGGTATCAAAGTCAGAGGACTCTAGAAAAAAAATGGATAGTTGATCAAAGGAGCGCTCCAGGAAATTTGGCCCTGGGCGCTACCGTTACTTAATAATTTCGCATTTTAAACACTTATAAAAGGAGTTTTAAGAATTACATTTAAATTTAAATAAAAGGCAGTCAAAGTGCCCAAATCGGCCAAAACAGCTCCCGTATAAAAATGTGATTAGCTTTTAGCTTCGTTCCAGTTAATGATGTAATAGCTGTGATTGAAGATTTAGTTGATAGTTGCCCTAATGAAATTAATAAGAATTAATATATGTAATTGATTGTCGGAGAAATAACTACATCAAGTCAAAGGTGCAATCGAAGCCTAGATTCACCATTCGCATATGTAGTATTTATGACCGCATTGTCATTGGTCTTCCTAGGACCAATAACTCAGTATTTCATCATTTCTTTTAATGTGTTTTTCTGTAATAAAATGCATTTGTGCTACATCACGTTATTTTGACAAGGAATATTTTGATAGGAGCTATTTTGGGTATGGAAGTTTCAGTCGTTTCTCGTAAATTCTCCTCTAGCTTGTATCCTACAATTGTCCTGCACTTCAAAAATACCATTTACTGACGCTTTTTATTGGATTCCTACGAGTAACGATGCTATTGGTGAAACCTCTTATTTGTCTATTTGATATTTTTTCACATTGTACAGTATAAAGATTCAACATTGCAAATATTTTCATAGGCATAACAATTTAACTATAATTTGAAGATTTCTTAATTGCTGAATATCAGTCAGTGATGTAAATCTGCAGAGTATTCACAAAAATTAAATACATACCTATACTGTGAGTGTCTCTTGGAAGTATACACTTCAACAATTAACACGTGAGCATCAACTCACAGGAAGCGTATACTTTTCAGAGATACTCGCGTAGTGTAGTATGTACTTTAAGAATGGAATCCTTGAAACTCATAAAACTTTCAAAATTATAATTGCAATTTTGCTAATAGATTTTATGATTAACAATAAATGAATGAGATTAGATTAGTTTCATGTCAAATCAAGATGTTGATAGAACTAATTTCATTCTGAAACAATGTGGGTTGCTGCTATAGTAATGACTACTACAGATGTATAATAAACTCGTAAACCAAAACGTAAAACCAAAAAGTAACCTCAAGGAGAGAATTTCACAAACGCATACGATATTATTGTTATACTTAACAATTGATATGAACCAGTACTTTCAGAATACATATGGCATTGTCATTCACTTTTTGATGTAATGACTGAAACAGGTGCGAGGATAAGACACTGAATGAAATTGTCGAATAGCTTATAATCCGATGATCGAACCTAGTTTCTTATGTTTGATAAATTAGCTTTCATGCGTCGAAAATCGGTTTTATTGTTGAATTTGTTTTAAATTCAACTTTTATGCTTAAAAATTCTTAAGTTTACGAATTACTTATTCAATGATTAAAGAAGAATATGACAAATGCAGTGAGTTCGTTATTGTACAACCTGCATGTCCATAACTACACTTAATCAGATAAACTATTTTTATTTTTTATTATCCTTATCGCCTTATAACCTAATTAGAGGTAATTAACCAAACTTACAATTAAACAGCGTTTTTTACACTTGCATTTCAACCGTTCTAAATTTTTAATTGCACCCACATTAAAGATTCATTCCGTAAAATCTGAACTGACAATACTGGCATAGTACTTTTTATTGATTTGTGAGAGTTTTGTGCGTAATGTTTCGTGCGTAAACCAAATGGACAATCAAATTCGGTACCAATGACTTCTCGTTTTGTGCGCTCATCTAGCATTTACCTACTGATGGTTACTTTTAAAAATAAGATTTCTACATAGAAATTGTTGAATTTCCTTTTTAATATTTTATATATTTCTTCATACCAAATACAAAAAATCTAGAGTTTTAATAAGAAGTAATCATTTAGACCAGATAAATAATTTTTCTCATAATTTTTTAAATAATCATGCGATTTTTAAACCAGATTTTTTAAATTAAATACTTTAGCTACTTTTAGATACTAATTAATAATAAGAAAATAATAATGGATAAGTACATATAAATAAGAAATTTATTAGATATTAAGAATAAAAATGTATAATATATAATTTTTCGAATACTTGTTAACACTCGAACAGTTTTAATAGTTATGACAGTTTACAAAACATTCTCATACACACTTAGGGAAGTAAGGTTTTCCCGTATTAATATTTCTTTAAATCTTGTACATTATGTAAAGGAAATTGCAGGAATATTAGGGGTATATTCCTAAAAATTCTAAGTAAAGCCAAATTCTTTGAAAAGGATAAATTCAAATATAATACAAATATAACACATTTCTGTACAAATAGAAACACTATGGATTTAATACAAGTAATTAAAAAAGTTTTCTTGGATTTTCAATTTTAAATTCAAGCAAATTCAAGTAAAAAAGTACACTTAGTGCATATAACTACTTTCCAGTAAATCTGCATTATCCACCAATATTCTAAATCGAATAAAGTTTCCACTTGTTTGTTTTTAGCGCTACTTATGGTAAACAAATGATGTCGATAGATTCAGATAAGTTGTATCCTACAAGAGACACATTACCTTTTATAGCAAATTTATTCATTAGAAATGTTGATCGTATAAACAGTATAGCTAATAAAAGACAAAAATTGTTTTGAAAAACAGCAGATGTAAGTTCAAAATTGCCTCATGACTTTTTCTGTTTTTACAAAAATATTCAAACTTCATACATAAATTGTGACATATAAAAATAATTTAAAGAGCCGTCGAATGATACTAAAGTATGTGAAATTGTGTGAATCGTAAGTTATTTTTAAAGAACTCAAATGAGATTAAAGTTATTATCGTACTTGATATTCAAATAAGATCAGATAAAGATAAGCAGATAAATAACGCACGATAGCGCACGAAATAAGTCATAAACGCCATCAGTTTTATTCCGCACGAAGCGAGAATGGTCCAGGTAGATTTCCGTCGGTGGACGAAACGCGACGCACGTAACAAGAATATGCCCTTTTATTTATAGCTTAGTACATTGTTAAAACTAATACAGCTTAATGTTTTAGGCACTGACATCACTTTACGAAGATTTCTACAACTGCAGTAAACCAGCACCATACGTAAACAGAACT
Source organism: Agrypnus murinus (assembly GCA_929113105.1). Classification (NCBI taxonomy): domain Eukaryota; kingdom Metazoa; phylum Arthropoda; class Insecta; order Coleoptera; family Elateridae; genus Agrypnus; species Agrypnus murinus. The sequence goes on from OV816024.1 coordinate 119,677,077, forward strand.
TATAAGGATTTGTATAAAACTAAAGTTAATATATCGTATCCTATTAATGTTGCAAGAAACATTGCAAGAATATCTGCACAAACACATTTTGTTCTTGCATCAGATATTGAACTTTATCCCACTAGAAATACAATATCAAGATTTCTGAATATGGTGATGCACAAAAAAGAACTATTTCAAACAAATATCCCAAAAGTTTTTGTCTTGCCTGTGTTCGAGATTTTAGCGAATGAAACAGTTCCAGAGAATAAAACAGTTTTACAGCAGATGGTACATTCTAAGAAGGCTTTTTTCTTTCATAAACGTATTTGCTCACCATGTCATTCAATTCCTAATGCTACCGAGTGGATAAATCTACCAGAGGTAAAGGACTTAGATGTGTTTACAACTGTAAAAAGACGAGGACAGTATTCAAGATGGGAAGCTTTCTATATAGGGACTAATAAAGATCCTTTATTTGATGAGCGGTTGCCTTGGGAAGGACAAAGTAATAAAATGATACAGGTAAAATTCTTTTTTAATTTTTAAGTAACCTCCAGCTAGAATTAATGAATTATACTGCAAGGTACTTGATCTAAACCGAAGTGGGATTGCATGTTTGAGTGAAGGTGTTGAAAGGAAGTTTTAATAAATAAATATATACATTGTACTTTCAACAAATTTATCTCAAATAATTTCAAAAGTAGGAATTCCAATACCACAGAAAATACACAAAGCTTTTAATAGGCTTGTTCAAGAGCTTAGATACAATAGTTTATAATAGATAAAAATACGTATAAGAAAAAAGAATCTGTACACATACATATAAAGTATAAATTATCAAGTTTTTATTCTACTTTGTTTCAGTAGTGTTTGTTTATCTGTTAGAAATAATTAGATTTTATATTATTAATACGGCATTTTAAGATTCTTATAAATACTGTTTTTTGTCGACCCATGATCAAAACGAAGCAAATTTCTTAATTGTATATACTACCTTATAATCCATTAGCGGCGTCCTTTTTAATAATTTGAACAGTGAATAAGGAAATAGCATTGCCTATTACAGCTGGACGTCTAATAATGTTCATAGTAGTAGTAGTAGTAGTAGTAGTAGTTATGGGGAGACCGAAGTCTAGCAAGTAGGCCTTCATAGGACTTTTTTCCCAACCCTTTGAAATCCCCCAAACCACCTCCGCTATGAATCATTATCACAATTGACCAAACCTAGGGAAGTTAGTCACAGTGCTAAAGCTAAGAGTAGGCATTCTGTGCAATTGACTGCCTCACATTAAATGATCTGGACAGAGGTCAAAACAAACTCTATTTTGACATTTTGACGGACATGCTGATGAAGGCTATAGAGTTTTGCATGTATTATTGTATTTCGCTTCAGGCATCATGCATGGCCAGGAAGCAAGTAGAAAATTAATCTTCCGTAACGGAGTATAAAGAAATTAGATAAGAGAATTAATTTAGACAAAGTTAATTCAATGTCCCAGACAATATACTCAATATCAATAATTCATAATATAAACAATTATAATCAATTTATATAAACATTATATGGCATAGATAATTTGTATAAACATTATATGGCGAAGATAATTGGACAGTAATGCCCATAAACAACAGATAAAATTGATAATTAACAAGATGCAATCATAATAGGAAATAAGTAGCAAAAATATTTAAATTTGATAATAAACCTTACACAGAGTACAGACTGAGGTACACTACGAATTATAAAAAACTTTCTATAGCCTACTATAGCTCATTTTTTAGGAGTTTAAAAGGGTTAAAACAAAAGTTGATAGTTTTTCGGTTTTTTCTTGAAAAATTTACTTTCCAACTATTTCGAAACTCTTTTATAATTTTATAGACTGACAAAGATTTGCTCGATGATGGAAATCGGAAATTGTCTACTGACCATGACCTCTTTAAAAAACTATATCATTTATTTTATTCGTTATTAAGTTGTAACCTTGAAATCTAGACTAGCAGGCAAGGATCCAAGTATTATTGAACTTCGGAAATGTTATTTCTGCAAAACTCTACTTGACATAGCATTTTTATTTTCACCATTAAACTGCATTCTAGAAAGAGAGCCGTATATATTTTTTTCTATGCCACTCTTAATAACCGTGATATTACCCATGTACCTCTAATTTGGACAAGCTTTATTTTATCAATAAACAAGAGAGATATGTAGGTATTGTTGTTTTATCAATTAATATTCAATGTTAATGATAACGAATACAATACCAAAATAATGTAATATTAATGAGCAATTAAAATTAAGGACAAAAATTCCCTTATTTTACCTGTAGCAGTAGCAAATACATAGAATAAATTAATTTACTAAAAAGCCTAACATCAGATCTAACACACAATCGGCTATGACATAATTACATGCGCAGATATAGATATTTATGTATCTGGATGTATGTATGGATGTAAGTGGAATTTTATCAATCGAGATTGCAGTCGAAATTGATAAAATTCATTATGCCCGTGTAATGAAAATTTAAATTGGGTGCATTCTAAATTTTTGTTACTATTATTGACATTTGTCAAACATATTTTCGATGTGAAATTTCATTATGAAAAATTATATATTGTTTCCGCAGCGAATTATTTTTATTTATTTATTTTTATCCGCTTTTCGCTTTGTTAACTGTGACAAAAAAGCTAAACTTGTCGATTACCATGACAATAACCAAATAACAGAACTGTTACGATTTTTACGTACGTTCATATAGTACGTGTCTAGGTACTCTTGTGGTCAGCAAGATTTTGACCAACACTGACTTTTTATATAAATATTACTGTGAAGATGAACCGCAAAACCTAACTTATTGGAACCAAAACTTAAGTTGTTTGTTAAATACTCCATATTGTAGTATTTCCTAAAAAGATCTCATTATATATTTTAGAGACATTTATAATATCGCATATTGAAGAAAATTTAACTTAATCGACAAACCTCCTCCTTTTCGATTTAAAATAACAACTTTTTGATCATTTGTTAATAATAACTTGTATTTTCCCATATTGAACTATCTACATAATAGTATACGAGTATTATTCAAGGAGCGTGTAATGATGGCTATTACTCATGAGGATGATGTTTTCGTAATAGCCATTACACTCGAGTAGTATACTATACTTTTTCCACGACTATTCAATAGGAAATTGCACTTTGCGGAGAAGAATTAATTATTTATTGTTTCGAGCTTTATTTGGTGAAACTCCATAATCATAAATAAATCATGTTTATTGCTTTCCAGCCTTATTTTGTGGAACTCCATAATCATGAAATAAATAAAGATTATTAAAAGTTTCACAGTTTTATTAAAATACAACCTGACAATATTGTTTCGACAGCTATGCTGTCATTATCAAAGGTAATAATAAATAAATCAGATTAATAAAAATTAATTAATTGTCAGGTAGGTTATAATAGATTTGTACAGTTTTGAATAACTTTCTGTACTAATGTTGTTATTTATGTTTAGTATGATTCGCATGCTGTGTGCTTTGTTCGCGTTTTATCAACATCGAATAAAGCGACCATAATGCTGAAGATTTGTATACCTCTGATAATTCTCCAAAATAAGCTACCAACGTTCTCAGAGAATGAATTGACATTTTTAAGGAATTTTTCCGGCAGTAAGTTTGTATAAGTTTCTTTTGCTGCCTGTAAAATCTCTGGCGGTGTACAATTTTTATCGCTTTCATCGAAATCTATTTTTTTATTTTTTATTTAGTAGAAAATGTAAACACACTCGAAAATTGTAACTATCAGCATCAAATTATTAAAACCAACACCACCTACATAGGTGGTGTTGTTAAAATCCTTTAAAACAAAATAACGAAAACACTTAAATATCGCACTGTGTCACAGCTTGAACGGGAACGAACGGGCCATTTGTGCAATCACTTGCTGATGCGTCTTATACTTATTATACAAATTGCATACAGATATCTCTTCTCTCTCATCATTAAATCCGAAGCGTTTGGATAAATAAATGAAATTGTGCTTTTGTAGGCGTAGCTTTTTTGTGATTGGTCACAGCCCGTGATTAATAAGTTATTACGCACGGCAATTTTTATTGGGTAATAAGTTATCACTCACTGCCCGTGGGTAATGAATACTATTACTTATTAAGAAACACTTTTATAATTAATGTATCAATTACTAGGAGTAGAAAAATGTATATTTCTTTTAAAAAGGTAAAATAAAATATTTTGCCTCAACCATGAGACATTTAGTTGGATTAATCTAGTGTTGCGGTTCATTTTCACAGTACTGTTAAGTGACACGCTACATGCACAATTGTAAACAAGTCAAAAAAAGCTCCTTACACAAATAGTAAAGCTAAAAGAAAATAAAAATGCCAAGCGTGTAATTAAGAAGGGATAGAGAAAATTCCTTTTAAATCTTAAAAAAACTACATTTTTAATTGAATTCCATGTTTATTTCATATTTGCTACTATAAACACTTTATCAAACCACTTTCCTCAGGTAGTGTCAAATTTATTTCATATTAAGTTCATATAACATTATTAGCTTGTTACGCTTTACAATTTAAGTAGTTCGGCGTTGTCATGTAACATAAGACATTAACATTAATATGTAACTTAAGTATTAACATGTCTTTTTATTACCCCATTTGTGTCTACTTTTTGCCTCCTTTGGTAGGTAATTAGACACACTTTTTTTGTTTAATAAGGGGTTTTAATAGACTATCTAAAAAAATGTAAAGATACTACATTCTAATGTCCTATAAGAGATATTAGCAATTTCTGTAGGTCTGCTTTATGATTTTTTTTCATATAATCCATTATTCATAGCTGAAAGGAAACCGTTCAGAATGAGAAATTCAGTATCCAGTGAGATAGCATGTTACAGCATGTTGCACAATGTTTGGTTTTCTTATATACATAGTATAGTATGTGAAGCTATAAGCTATTTCTTACTGCACAGCATCTTATGAAGCTGTTCGTCATATACAGTATCTTCTTCTTCGTTAGCCTTCCGTTGACCATCCTTGGACATAGGCGTCTTCCAATTCATGCCAATGTTTTCGATTCTGAGCTGTTCTCATTCATCCAAAACCAGCTACTCTGTTAGGTTGTCGACCCATCTCATTTGAGGTCTTCCTCTGTTCCTTTTACTCATATATGGTCTCCATCGTTGTATTACAGCGTTCCATCTTTCATCATTCTGCCCTGCATTGTGGCCTGCAAAGCTCCACTTCAGTTTTGCTACGTGTTTAGTTACATCTTTTACTTTTGTTCTTTGTCGGATCCAGGTGTTAGTTTTCCTGTCTCTCAAACTGATATCCACTATAGATCTTTCCATTGCTCTTTGTGTCTTAATGAGCTTGTCAATATCTGCTTTGGCGAAGGTCCATGTCAGACAGCCGTAGGTCAGTATTGGCAGCACACACTGAACAAAAACTCGAGTTTTTAAATATTGTGGTAGTTTATTACTTTTGAGGATGTATTTTAGTTTTCCGAATCTTATTATGGAGTTACATCATTTATATTATTTAACGATTATAGTAATTTAACAAAATTATACAACAGACAATAAAAAAAGCAAAAACGAGAATCAATTTATAAAATATGTTCATAATACAAAAGCATGACATAACCTCTATGTAATTTTTGAGATTCATCTGACAGCTATTGTCATGGCTAATAAGATTTTATAAAAATAGATTTCTTGGAGAATTCTCATGTATTTCTTTCACACCGGTAGCAATTGTAACATTCTGATGAGTGATTTTGCTCTATGAAACTCTGCTTAATAATTCTTGCATTTGCATTTAAGGTCTAAATATAACGTGGCAATTGCTATTAGCGAATTTCCCATTTACAATGTTAATTTCCTATACCGGAAAATCACTTATATCTTGGAAATAATTTAACACAGATGCTAAAGTGAAGGTGTTTTGAACAGTATTCAATAAGGTCTACAACTTTGCTACAGTAACTTTTTCTCCAAAATAATTAGGGGAGCCAATATTTGAGAAATTGTGTTTTTACATCCTATTTCCCTATGTTACAAAACCGATAATACACTGTATATTGGACGTGCAAAATAGTATATTATATACCCAGGTACTAAAGTGCATCTTTTAATCCATAATGTGAGTTTTAACACATTAGGGAATAAAAGGCACTTTAGTCCAGTGGTATATACGCTATTTTTGCACGTCCTAAAGGAGTTAATAGCAAAAATTCAAAATTTCGAAAATTTTTTCCGAAATTTTCGTTGCATGTCATTCGGACAATTGAATTCTGCAAACGGCAAAATCACATAGTTTCAGGATAATAGATCCTAACATGTACCGCGATTCCTTTTTTTGTTGTTTACTTGTTGTTGTTGTCATGGAAACATTTTACTCCCTCAGGGAGTAAAAGTAGAGTTCCTTTATAATAATATTAAATAATAAGAATAAGAGTTGGGACATGTACGATGCCGGATTTTAATTGGCTGGATCCAATCTCAAGGAGTACATGATCTTAGTAGTCTGACACTTTGTTTTTTAGATTGTATAACAAATTTACATTACTTTACATCCTAATACACATTCTTCTTTATACTATTAAATTATCTTAATAATAATATGCATTTTTTATTAGTAAATAAATATTGAGAGTATTATAATAATGTTGAATCAAAGAATTTATTGACATCTATCTACATATTTTGTAAAGAAACAATTTGTCAAATCAAACAACTGAAAGTTGATAGGTGAAAATAGTTTATGAGAAATCAAGTCCTTCTTGGCATTGGATCCACATGTCCTAACTCTTATCTTTTATAACCTATTATTATTATATAGGAACTCTAAGTAAAAGTGCTACTTTACTCCCTCTTTTGGGGGACTAAAGTAGAGCCTTATATATAGGACGTGCAAAATAGTACATTACATACCGAGGCCGAAAGTACTCCGCTCCATTCCTGTCGAGAGAACAATATAGTTTACCGAGAGGCGATAGCCTCGAGGTGAACTAGTTCTCGAGACACAGGAATGGTACTTTTGCCGAGGTTTGTATAGTATTTTATTCGCAATCGTCCTTTAAATACCGAATTATCTAAAATTCTTGACAGATGCAAAATGTCATCGGTTGGGATTGGCATAACGTATGTCGCCACTTACATCATCAAATTCGATCGCATAATATTTCGAGGATTTTATTGAATAGGAGTATTTATAAATTAATAATAATACCTGGGTACTCGTTCTTTAACAGCCAAGGTCCGCAACATTACCAAACATGATTTATACAGCCATTTATACACCGCATTTGGCGATGTAATTTTCTGCGCGCCACCTAGTAGCTGAATTTAAAGACACGTAGAGGTGCGAAAATAGGTCGTTTCGGACCATGAGAATGTCAAAGTTACAAACAATGATGCATTTTCGGACCTCTAAATGGTCAGGAATGGATTCATTACCAATACGATTGCGAATAAAATAACTTTCGTGACTTTAATTAATGACGGAATGAAATAAGAAAAAAGGCTTTTCAATTACCCCTTTAAAAATTTAAAAAATGCAAGATTGGGGATAGAAATTAAGTTGGCGTATATATAGCATAGCGGAATAATCTCTTAAATATTTTCAATAAAAGTTTTATCTAATTGTTAGATAAGAAATTGTAAACAAATAAAAATATGTATATCATCTTTGCACCTTTTGGCGCTATCATTTTCAATAGCTCATGCCTTCGAAACCATTCACGAAATTGTAACTTTTAATGTCATTATATATTTGTAATTTTTTTTTGTTTACAGGCATATCTTTTATGTGTATTGAATTACGACTATGTGATTCTGGACAACGCATTTTTGGTTCATAAACCTGGTGTAAAGAAAGCTAAGCTGCAACTTTATAAATATGGCTGGCAAGTCAAACGAAGTAACCGGCTAATCTCGGAAACAATAAAGCCGGAATTACGAGCTTTGTACGGAGTACATAAAGGATGTGTATGAACAAGAATACCTACCATTTTAGACACTATGTAGAAGCATGAAAACCAGACAAAACTACAACAAACAATGAGGTGTAGTAACAGGCTGAAATCTATTGACAGAAGATTTTCTGCTGGAAGTAGCTAAAAGTATTACTTTTAATTTATTATAAAATAGAATAACTTTTAAATACCCATATTTTGATTGAAAATTAGAATGAAGAAAGGGATTGGTAAGGTTGGATAAAAATAATTTGCAGGTCTTTGCACTTTCACGGAGAAAATTTCATTGTAGTAGGTATTCTTTTACCATAAAATACGGAGGAAAATTCTCATACTTTATCGTAACCTGGACATAGTGGGCATATTTATTAATAATATAGAAATATTTTCACATACAGTGTGTCCCAAATCGCGTGGGATTCCATGGGTAACTTACTTATTATTGAAGATGAGGATTTGGTTAACTGGGCAATGTTTTCCAGTTTTATATGATGATTTAAAATCTGTTTGAAAAAGTTCAAAATTTCGAACCCGTCAGAAGTTATTAAAAAAAACTAAAAATTGTCATTTTCTTGCGTCAAATATCTTCGTAAGTATAAAAGATACGAACAAAAGTTTTATATGAAAGTCACTGTATTTGATGAAACCAATTTAAAACCGACGTCGAACAAAAAGAAGACTGGGTGCTTTTGCGGTATTTGTATTAACTTCCCTAAGTTAAATGGACGCCATATTGGATTTTTAGGTTACTGAATATAATTTTTTATTCTCTTTTCAACGATGTAAGGTAACGCACGATTAATTACAAAATACTAGTAAAATTAATTGTTTTTATATTTTAATCAAGTAGGCTTAATGTTCAAAATGCTGATCATTGCTAGCTAAACATAGTTGACACGTTTGGCGACACTTCGGGTTACTTTACGCAACGTATTTCGATTAATACTAATATTTTACGGCATAACGGAAAGTCATTTAATTTGACCTGTTATCTTCAATAGAACTTTAACTGCTCAACGTTACTTATAAATGCTCTAAACATTTTTAGAATATTTCATATATATGACTTACCTTTGGCAGACAGGATTGATATGATATGATAATTAAGATGGCTACCCAGCCCTCAATTCAAGAAACGTAGTAGATTATTTAATTCACCGATTTGACAATAAGGTTATTGGCACCAATATTAATGTTTGATGCCAGCCAGAACAGCTGATCTAACGCCTCTTGGCTTTTTATGTGGGCCATGTTAAAGAATAAAGTATATGGAAGTAATTACAGCTACAATAATGTTCAGGAGCTGAGCGAAGCAGTGCTAGAAGCATGTGCTAGTATTACTCGAAAGACGTTGCATAAAGTAACCCCAAGTGTCGTCAAACGGTGTCAACTACGTTTAACTAACTATGGCCAGCATTTTGAACATTTCATGTGATTATTAGGATTAAGTTTTGTTTTTTTTTTAATAAATTTTGTTTTGATCTATGTAAGCCTACTTGATTAAAATGTAAAAACCATTAATTTTACTGGTATTTTTTATTCAATCATATGTTATCTTACATAGTTGAAAAGAGAATAAAAAATTCTATTCAGTAACCTAAACATCCAATATGGCGCCCATTTAACTTAAGAAAGTTGATACGAGTACAGCAAAAGCAGCCATCTTTAATTTTTGTTTGACACCAATTTTAAATTGGTTTTGTCGAATATAGTGATTTTTATATGAAACTTTTTTTCGTATCTCTTATTTTTACGAAGATGTTTGACATACAAGAAAATGACAATTTTTAGTTTTTTTTAAATAACTTCTGACGGGTTAGACATTTTGAACTTTTTCAAACAGATTTTGTATTAGTATATAAAACTGCAAAACATTACCCATTTAACCAAATCTCCATCTTCAATAATAAGAGTTAATAACAAAAAAGAAAGTGCCGTATTGATATTATATATCAGAACTTCAATGTTAAAGTAGAATGTTTTTCGAGTTACTTTATTTTGAGGGTAAGATTTCCAATAAAGTTTTGTCCGTGTTCTTATAGAACTCAAGTGTGATCTTTCAAATAAAATTGGTTCTTGAAAGTTAATTTTTTCCAACCTTAAGACCCTTTATTCGAAGTCACATATACGTTGTTAGAAAATTTTAATGTTAAGATTATTTATTAAGTTGTGATCACTGTTCATGAAACGTCTTTTGTACTGAATAGAAGTTCTACTGAATAAGTAAGAAGTTTTTTATTTCCGATCGTTAAGCGATTAAGAAAAGGATTAGTGTCTATTAGGTTGGCATTAGAAGCTAACTGTTTTCACTAAACTTAATCAGTTACAGATGGTATTAACAATCTGGGATAATAAATTAATAATAGAACTTATCATTCAAAACTTTCTATGATGATAAAGTTATTAAACAGAAAATGTTGTCGTAGTTACTATGAACTATAACTGCATTTACATAGTTGGGTCGTCATTTCTAATTTAAGATGTCCGAGCAACAACATGCAGCCTATGCAGTTCTACTGTAACGATATTTGTTAGTAATTCCAGTGTATTTTTTTCTGGTAAATTTTTAATTCATCTACAATTCTATATATATCATTTTAGTTATTATTTAAGATATTTCTTTTTTGGTTTAATTATGTTTATTAACAAAATAAAGCAACACCTACTTTCATGTATATAGATCGAGCAACATTTCGCGGAAAGCGGGAATTGTTTAAGTTAAAAAGCGAAGGAAATATATTTCTCTTAAGAAAAACAGAGATGGGAGTTGCAATTGTTTTTGTTGCTAGTTCACAATCTCTTATTTGAATTTAAAATCTAGAAAATCATGTACATTTATTTTTGTAATTCCTTCTTAAAATTTGATACTCCCATCTCTGTCGCTATTACGAAAAACATATTTTCTTTACTTTTCAACTTAAGTTAGATAATTCTCGCTTTCTGCTAAAAGTTGGTTGATCTGACGATGAATGTTCTAATCTAAGGTCTTTTTTTATTAGAAATTGATTCATAGGAAATTCCAGTGTAAGTATTTTTTACCCACACACACACCCACAAGTTAAGTACTTTTTTAATTTCTAAATTCGCCTAAATAGTTATTTATGGTACTAGTGAGTTAAGTAAGATATTATCCACAAACGAAAAATTGACCCTCGAGGCCGGTAGGCCTGAGTGGATCAATTTCTCTAAGTGGATGATATCCTTAACTCACGTGTGCCATACAAAGTTTTATCCAACACCTCTTTATTTAAATTTAAATATTAAATTTTCAATGTAGTTAGTCTGTAGTTTTGACGATAATAAATTTATTACTCTAGCCTGATGACTGTATTTCAATAATATTATGCAACATAAGCTGGTGATTGATTGTTACCTATAATAGCAGCCAATCATCATTCTACACTGGATAAAAAGTTTTTCTACCCCCAAGTGAGTAAAATTCAACTTTAATTGCTTACAGGTTATCAAGATTTAGTGCTCTTTATTTAAAGGTGTTGGATAATAGTATATTGTGTTACAAGTGCAAAAGTGCCAATTCTTCACGAGTGTGAATTTGAATATTATCTACGACAACAAAAAAGTAATAAACTACCAAAAGCTAAGAAAGATATTTAACCGAGAATTTATACTGGCATTCATATTTTTTACGTGAAATCTCTGGTAATAAATTAAGAGATGTACAGTCGTGTACACACGACTACAGAAAAGATGTCTCAACTTCCGATTCTATTGAGATACCAAGTTGAAATTTTATTACAATGATAAGGACATATGATGCAATAGTTGTGATTTTTTTGGAGAAAATTAATGGAACATTTTGAGAGTTACATTCGCTGTTCATGATACAGGTGCATGTCGTTTCAGAACATTTTGTTCTCACGACTATAGAAGAAAATTTATAACTTCTGATTCCATAAAGATACCAAATTTAAATTTTAAGGCAATTATAAGAACATTGCATACAATAGTTGTAATTTTTTTGAAAAAAGATAATGGAACCGATTTTGAGAAAAGTCAAAATTTGTTAAAAACTCAGTTAATATACTATGTTACAAATGTTGGAAAAACGAACAAAAATTACCGTAGATAGTCGATTTCATTCCGACCTTCCTTACTAATACGAAGGCAGAGTTAATAGCATTTGAATATAGTCATGTACGTTTAAAACTGAAAAACATAAACCTCTATATCTCGCGAACGGTGTATTTATGGGCAGTAATATTTGAGCTTTATATAAGGCTTGGAAAGGGCATTACGTGAACAAAATATAAAAAAAAATCTATGAGGGTACCCCTCCAACTTTGGTCGAATCGGCGTGGAATGTATCAATATGAGCAGCTTCCACGATGTTTGGAGGTGTACAAGTGTACACCCATTTTCCCATCATCGGATTCACTCATGATACATCTAGAATTTTGAAAACCACAAAAGTAAATACTAGATTTTTAAAGACAATAGCAATGTCTGTATAATTTCAGTTAATCTACTATTAAGTACTTAAAGCTAAATAATCATACGTATGTACTCGTTGTCAAAAAGTATTTTTTTACAAATAATCGCAATTCAATTGTCAAGGTTATTAACCCCTTTGCTACGAAATGTAAACATATTCTGCCATTGCAGGTGTTGTAATGACAAGGAAGGTAGCTTTCAGTGCACCTATCGCACTTGTGAATTATGTAGCAAATTATAAAAGCTCTCATTGTGTTTATTTTAATTCAGCAATAATAATAAATAATATTATGTTAACAATTATTTAATAATGTAAAAAATTAATCAATTTTACGTTAATTGAATAAATGTTTTAATAATTTTATATAGTAATAGTAACCAAATTATGATACGTCCCCTAGATAGCTGAACCGTATGAGGTCTGTACAAAGTAGGCAGCCCATGGTTCGATTCCTCGCCGAAACGATCATTTTTCTAGATGGATTTGCATTCAAAATATAATTTAATGTAAAACATTAATTAAACAAAATAAATTAATCTCTATCCAAAATTTATATCTTTTACTTTTCAAATAATTAATAATATTATAATATTGCATACTATCACAACCTACTGATCGCGGGAAATCATTTCCCACGTTCATTACCGTTCAATTTAGAGATTATGATCAATGAGTCTTTTTTATCGTTACTAGATTGTGCAAAATGTGTAACTTTCTATAGTGGTCGTAGATAAAATATTTAGATAAAATATTTAGTTAAAATAAAGTTCAAAAGCTTGCGATGAAAATAAAATTTAGAATCCTTGTATTAATAAATGTAGTTACATTATTTAAATGGAAACTTTATAATTAGATCGTAAGCGAGAATTAATTGAATTAATTAATTTTTTATCAATTTTATTTTAACGAATGTATTAACACATTCCATATGTCAGGAATTTATATACAGGGTGTTACTATAGAGAAAAATAAGAAAATTGTTAGAAAATTACATAATCTGGGCCAATATAAAATAATTAACGAGAAAACGAGTATTATTTTAGAAAAACTATGTAATCTATTCGCATCAGGGAACAGTAACTAAAACAACCACATTTAGGAACTTTTCTGGTGTACGAGTACTCGGAACTCGTGCAACAATTGCAAAGTTGTTGTAGTGTGAATCATGCACGTACTTATTGCAATTAAGTTATGAAAATTAGTTTCCAGGTTATGTTGATTTCTGTCACACTTTTGTCTGATTTAAAATGATGAGTCTATTGAAATTCATTCAAAGTTTTAAACACCATGGTAATGCCAACCTAATAAATTTTAAAAAATTACGTAAACTTTTAAATAGCAAGTTTTAAACGCTTAAAAATATTGCAAATTAAAATACTGGGCAACGCTATCTGGGTTGGTGAAACAAAAAAAGTTTCGACTGTTATATAACTGTAAAATCTCCTCAGCTGCGTGCACGCGCGTGATTGTGCGAATGAAAGAGAGAGGGAGGAAGATAAAACAATATTACAATATTTGTTTATTTCTACGCAGATGTTTTTTAGTTAGTTATTTGGAATTCGACACCGGCGCGACATGATAAATGTACATACACAAATGTAAATACGTAGACAATGGTTTTAACACAAAAAAGCATTGGTCTAGTATTGGATTTTTGCTGTAGGCTTTGTTATTTGGATAATTGATCATACTCATTACAGGAAACTTACAGTACAAATTATTGCATCAATAACATTTAGAATGCAAATCCATATAGAACTCACCACGACTGAAAATCAAACCCAAGACCTTTCGATCTCCGGGAGGAGACTCCACCTACTGAGCTACTGGGTCACTTCCAGTTAGGTGACAATTTTTCTATGCAGGCTAGATATTTATTTGTAAATATAAAAGAACAAGAGTATTAGATATGCTTTCTTTATCCAGTTTACTTGATGCACTGGCATTTCGTCAGCAATCTATCAAAGATAATCTTAGATTTAATCCTCGGAAAGCGATAAGTCCTGAGTTGGATTCCCAGTCGGTGTGGCAACTTTTCTATATGAATTTGTATTCAAAATATGATTTAATGCAAAATATTAATTACAAAAATTAATGCATAAAGTTTACTAACACGCTGTATAATACGTCAAAGTGTACAAATGATATATTAGGGATCTAAAAGCAGAGTTGAAGTATAGGTATATTCTTCGAGGTACATGTGATCTATGTATGGAAATAACCTTGATACATACATAATTATTTAAGATAATAATAATAACTTGGTAAGTATCATTTGTTTTACTTCTTTTCGAGACGTTAGGTTCGTGTCGTGTTTAGCAAAACGGAGACCATGTTTGATGGTCCAATCATAATTGATAAATACACTTCGAAAAGATAACGAAACTTTATTAGGTGTTTCGTGCAGGTATACCAAAAGAGGCTGCACAGTGTACACTGTACCCGTACAGTCACTATATTTGTGGATAAATCAGAGCAAGTTCTGCTGCCAACGAACAATTAATGCGTAACACAGACATAGGTTAATATATAGTCATCGGTTGTTTATAGTTCACAGAAATTACAAAATGCAGTGAAACGAAAGACATATCACAACGCCCTTCCCAAATCATCAATATGGGTATTCAGCAATGATCTGCTGAAGTGAATATTACCACCATGGTAAGAAAAATTCAACATTTAGAATTAGTAGCAGAGTACAAAAAATAATGATTCCGAAATTGGTATGTGGTTGCAATGGACGTTTGGTTTGTTTGTAGCTCCTAGCGATATAGGTTGTTTTGTTGAGCATTTGTATGCTGAAATTCCTCAGAATCAACGTGTAACGGAATATGATTATTTTGCCGATAACTTATATCAGATGATTAGACTTTTGTACCAAAAATATGGACATTTTGTTGTAAAAGTAAAGAACGCACTTCAAATGCTTGCAAATGTTTTCATAGCCAGTTTAACGCAATTTTTTAATGTGCCTGATCCAGATATTTATAGATGTACTAAATGATGTACAATTAAATACTTACATTAAAGTAAACAGTGTGTGACAGTACCGCCGACGCCGCTGGCGCGACAGTGTTATCATCTACGTCACTGGCGGAAAAATGGATTGGTAACCATGAAAAAATGTGTGTTGGCAAAACTGCAAAATGACTAAATGTCAGTTACATCGATGGCGTGTTGTTTATACTGGTGGTTGTTAAATGAATATCAGTGTGTTTATTTACTATCATGAATTCGTTGGGGTGTTATTTATTTTCGTTGTGCTCGATATTCCTTGGATATCGTGTTGACGTTCAAGAAAGAAGACAGGTGCTCTCGACGGCTGAAAGGGTCCAACAGTTCAAAGTAATAGCCAAGAAAAAAGCGGTGTTTAAACTTAATGGCATTACATTTTGTGTTTATATCAAACCTAATCCTAGGAATTATGTGGTAATAATCATGTTTACAGCAATGGTCAAGCAAAGGCAGCGTAGGGGGTGCAATCATACCCTTGAAGAATTCCAGAGATGGACTAATTTATCTAGGGATGATCAAGCTTATTTGAAGGCAATCTTTGTTGCTGTGGCTAGTGGTAAAAAAGAAGAGTACGCGTTAGCAAAGCTTACACCAGTCATTATACATTTACCGAAGAAAAGAAAACCTAAGGATAAAGAGGCAAGAATGAGAAGAAAGACAGGTTGGCAGGGTTTTCGGTATTTCAAAAGTTTTATTTATAAGAAAAGGTCTAAAAAGAAAATGGAGTAACCTAAGTACTCTCGTTTGTTTTGGTTTTTTGTTGTTGGTTGCTAGGGTAAATAATAATGATAATAATTTTGAATTTTAAAAAAATATGAGAAAAAAGTTTGGGAAGAAAAATTCTTCGTTTCATAATAATTAAGAAACTCTTGAATTTTTATCTCATAATAATTCAAGAAGTTTTGAATTTGTTCATAATAATTATAAAGGTTTTGAACTGTTTTGCAAGTTAATTCAAAAAAGTTATTAAATAATGAACTACAGATAGTACTACAAGTGCTATCGTTCTACTGTTTTCAAGAAAGTTATTAATTAATTGATAACTCCTGATAATCAATATAGAAAGGTTTTACTGTTTAATCCAAGCAAAAATACTTGGTAGTTTGCATATAATTCAAAAAGTTGTCAAAACAACTTTACTAGAGGGAAAACTGGCAGATCCTTCATTACGGAAGGTTACAATTCGTTCTGGTTGTAAAATTTTGAAGAGTACTGGAAAGCTTATTATTATTGGTTGTAATGAGTTCAAGAAAGAGTTATTCATTATCATAGCTGCTGGGAATTAATCGAATCGCCATCAGTAAGAAATAATCATGTTATTATAATAACATAGCATTTATTGGTGGTTACGTTTCAAGTAAGTGGCAATTACAGTGACTTGTTTTGGTTAAATAAAGTACCTGTTCGGACATAGGGTCCTATATTTTGTAGTGATTTTGGATAAAATACCTATAAAATTGTAATCATAAAAAATTTAATTATCTTTTAAAAAGATAAAATTTATATAAATTTTAAAGAAAAACAACCAAGATTTAGTATTAAACTTTATAACACAGCTCTACTATTGAATTAAGATATGAAAATAGAAACCATTTTCGAAACCAATAGTAAAGGGGTGTTATTATTAATTTAGCTTGTTACAGCCGGCTGAGGTACCTTTAAGATTTTTATGTCATCATGAACAAACGTTGTAGTAATTTGTGAGTAGTTCTTGAGCCTGAATATAAGTGTTTAACTTCTCTGAGACTTAATTCTATTTATTTGTATCAATGATTTAAATAAGCTTTTGTACTTGCTAAACCAAAGGTAAGTTGTATGTAAACTGATGACTATTGGATATGATACTTCCTGCTTAAAGAACCTATGAACCACGCCCTGCAAGAGTTTCATGTCTCTATCTCACTAGTTGTGGATTTCTGTTTATATTCATCATAATAACCAATATAACTAAAGTCATAACCTAAATAAAAAAGAGTAATCAGATAACAAAACAATTTATTAATAATTTTTTTGTACATTTCAAAAATCAAATAAATAATTATATAGTAATGGCAACTCTTCAGAGAGTACTGCTGGCTACTTCTGACTAAACGCCCTATAACGGGACATTTGTTTACCAGAAGGTAGTGATTCTGTAACGGTTGAGGGTAGGTGCGTGTCTTAAAGGGGAGAGCGCATTTGAGAGATTTGTTACAAGTGTAAATTTGCCAGTACATAACTTGTACAAATCATAGATATAGAATAATGTAAGTAATTTAATTAATTTATATAAAAATAAGAATATCAGCCGATTCGATTTTATAAAATGTATTTGCTGTAAAATGTAAAGAAATAATATATCCTTATTAGTGATATACTTACTTGTATCAGTCGACGATTTCTTTCACTTCCTTCCAATTTCTTCACTGGTCAAAAGCTATTTGTATAAACCTTATATGAAAGCTCTATGGTCGATTCAGATGCTATGAGAAACTGCTCCATAAAGGTTACCGTTTGTTATTAGTTATTCAGAGTATGAGGAGCATTCATGTAAAACTCGATATCTCCATTTCATAAATTTTACAGGAGATACGATTTTCCCATGCGAAAAGTAAAATACATACTGTATTGTGCAGAAAAGATTGAACACGATCTATATTATACTAAGATTCTAAAAAGAACATGTTTAAAACTTTCTGAGAAAATTGAGAGATGAGCCTCCTGGACAAATTCTTAGCATTAACTCATTTTCTTCAAAAATAAACGTATATTAAGTTTTGCATTAATGGTCCTCAGTTACTATCACGAAGGTATTAAACTGAATTACACACATACATTTTTATTTATACTTTTTATATAGTAGAAAAAATTTGTGATTTATCTATTGCTATATAGGTAACAAATATTATATAGTAAAAATTGGAGCAGCTTTCATAAGATTTCAGAAATTAAGCTGAATGTAAAAGTAGATACATATCTAGGAAGTATTATATGCACGATTCTTATTTAGTAATAGAATGAAATATTCAATTAGTTACAACTTATAATGCATAAATCTGAATTTTCGCAACAATATCAGCTATTTCATCACCTGGGACCTACTATTCACCTGCAATATTGTAGAAAAATCTGAGACGGGCACTAACCTAACTTCTCTTGTTAGTTAATTTTATGCATCATTTAACCTATTGATAGTAATATTGATACATTCTTACTTCCTGCTAATGTTTATTATATATTTCTAATGAAATGATATAATACAATTCAGTATATTCACAGATTGTTTTTATCGGCGTAATAAATAATTAGATTTTTCACAGAATTTTAATAACGTGTGTGGGCATCGAATATCCAGGACTCATGCAATGCCACATAACATTAGAATTCAAGGATTAGATAGATTATTATTGTTAAGCAAGAACTAGAATAAATTTTTGATTTTAAGTACATAATACATTGCTTAATCATTGAACAAAAAAAATATCCGAGTAGGAAGAGACGAGGTTAAGTTAAGGATTAACCAACCTTCGCATCAGTGTATTCTAATGAATTGGCAAGAAAATGATAAAGGCTGACCACTAAATATTTTTTATTGCAAAAATTAGGTATTTAATGAAAAAAAGACAGGTAGTTTTTATTTTTTCATTTTTTACATATTTATCTATTTTTAACAACAGATATGGGACTAAAGTTTTTGTGATGCAAGTTTCATGCTATTACTGATTAGTTGACACATAATGAGTACTTTTGTGCTTTAGGATAATTATGAATCAGCATATACAGTGGCGGCTGGCAAGTTTTGAGAGTACTATTTAATTAAAAAAATAAAATAAGTATCTTTTCTTAAAATTAAAACCTAAAATTATTCGGCCTTATGTTGAATTTTTAGTTTTTGCGCATTCTATAGATGTCAGTAATAAATATCGAGTATGTTAGAGTCAGTTAATCAGCTAATGTTGATGGAACTGCTTTTTATACATTCATAATTAATAATGCCTACATTACATACATATCTAATCGTTCCTCTTGTTGAGGTGTCTACGCAAAGTTCTACCACACGCAACGATCTGCTGTTATCAGGCTTTGGCCCCAATCAGTCAACTTTTTCTGAAGGGTCCTAGCTAGTAGGTAATGGGCCACTTTAGGCAGACAGTTCTAGGGACTTTTTTTGTTTACAGTTGGTACCCCTGGGGGAAAATCTGGTGACTTTTTGTCTGTCTCTCTCTAATCTGGTGACTTTTTGTCTGTCTCTCTCTAATCTGGTGACTTTTTGTCTGTCTCTCTCTAATCTGGTGACTTTTTGTCTGTCTCTCTCTAATCTGGTGACTTTTTTTGTCTGTCTCTCTCTAGGTGCGGCCATTTTGAATCGCCATTTTGAATAGCCATTTTGAATCGCCATTTTGGATCGCCATTTTGAATAGCCATTTTGAATCGCCATTTTGAATCGCCATTTTGAATCGTCATTTTGAATAACCATTTTGAAATGTCAATTTGAATCTGTCAATTTTGAATGTCATTTACCTATCGGCCATTTGTATCTATCATTTTCAATTTGTCATCTTAGATTTCCCGCCCTTGGATTTGAATTTTTAGTAATTTATTTCGCGGGGTCATTAGCGGATCATTTTTTTTTATCTCGCGGGATCATCTGCATATCTCATCTCTCATCTCTCTCTCCTCATTCCCAACTTGGATTTCCCGCTGAAAGATTTGAATTCCTAGCGCTGCTAAGGCCATCTATCGGTGACGTCATATGATCGGTATAGTAGATTTCTATACGCCTGTAGATAGGCAACCTGCTACACTTTTTTATAAAAATCAATGGAGCCAACAGGATTTGAACCGGGGACCGCTCGAATGGTAGCCAGCCAATGCATCCATTACACCACGAAGGTAATCTATTAAAGCACTGTAAACGGGTTATAAAAAAAAATAATGTTGACTAGCTATTGTTGTGTCGAATTGACGATTTGATTTGAAAATTTAATAATGTAATTTATCGTTTATACTAACCCTTGCTTACTTCTATATATGTTTAATTAATATGTAATTAGTACATCAAAATATGTTCTTAATATGTTAATCAATTTCCTTATAAAATATAACTATATATCATTGAAATAAAACATTAAACAATTGCAGTCGTTTATCATAAACCTAGTGGTGAGTTTGTATTATTCGTATAGCGATATGGATATATTATTCAGATATGTCGTGTTATGTGTTTAAATTTCTCATATGCATGCGCGAATTAAATTAATTCACGGTATCATTAGTGTATCTCCTCTCTCATTTACATAACTGATATCTCATTCTGTACATCTCATTTTTATATATTATTTGCCATCTCTCATCTCTCTCTCTCTCATAAATTTATTTTAAAATAAATCAGTCCTATTTGATATTTATCTACAGGTCATCATGTAATTCTGCGAAAATAATTTAATATGAAACGTAATAATAAAGGCGAATTAAATTAATTGATCTAATTAAATTAATTCACGGTATCAATTACATATCTCCTCTCTCATTTACATATATGATTTCTCATATGCATGGGCGAATTAAATTAATTGATCTAATTAATTTAATTCACAGTATCAATTACATATCTCCTCTCTCATTTACATATATGATTTCTCATGGTATTATTAGTGTATCTCCTCTCTCATTTACATAACTGATATCTCATTCTGTACATCTGAAGCCTAAATCAATTTTGTTTGTATTAAAATCTAGAAATTTCAGAAAAACGGTTTTAAAATAAATTGTATATAGTTATACATTGTGAAATAAAAAAATGCAAGAATAAAATACGTACACGGATTAAACTAAACTATATATTAAGAAATATTAATTACGGCTTTTATAGCATCTTACAGGAAAAAGATTACAGTCAATCAAGATCACAACACATATCATTAACAAGATATCGTAAATAAATATATTATATATTGAAGGTAAAGACATGAGTATATCCATCGTTTGACTAATGTCTATTTATTAAAACAAATAAGTTATGAAATGAAGCAGGGAGTCTATTCAATGAACATTGCCTAATACTTTTATGATTTTTCTAGCCTATAGATCAGCAGTTAGAAACACGGGCCTGCTAAATGCCTGCAATTCACCTACCCTATCAATATGTTGTACAATTTTAGATATGTAATGTATACGTTTTGTTTCTTACTTAAGTCTATTTTGTTTGTATGTTTGTAATATTTAGACATTTACGAAAATTAAATCAAGCTGAACAGCAGATTACTATTTTAAATTTAATAGATCATACGAATTATCTTACCCTGTTCTTAATTACTGCTTTGTATAAATTGTACATTGTTTGTAAATGCTCTCTGAACTAAAATATTCATATATGAGAGAAATGTTATATAAGTCAATACAGCCCTATAACTATCATTTATTGAGCTATACAAAGAGATTTATATCTACGCTAAACTAAAGATTAATAGAAGTATTGCATTCCTGATATCATAAGATAACGATAAAACACATGATTATTCTTAGACTAAGGTCTAATTTAGGTAGTCAAAATCTAGGTAATCGAATTGTAGGTACATATCATGATGTGATATCATACAATTATATTCTAGTAAGAATTGTAATAAAGTCACTGCTATAAATAACATCATTCTTTATCACGATCATCTATCATTATCAAAATCATCTAATGTCATGCAGAGTCAGCAGCTAGCTCCTAAGTTCGTATATGCGAGAAACTCTCTACCCGCTCTGAACAATCAATTACAAAAACTGGATGAGTTTCGGACGTATAGGCAGATAATTCCAAATTTTAATCCGTTTTCATTAATGAGTAGACCTAACATAACATTAGTTTTACCGTAGGAAGAAGGACCGCTCAGAATTGCTCTACAGGAAACAGTCTGACACTAGGTTATTCAGATCAAATATTACTTACAAATCGGAAAGGATATCTATGAAACTCGTGCTGAATTAAATGTAGGAACCTGAATGCGTGGCAGCATCCGTCGCTATTGCATCAACCGTTTCTTCGCATAGCTTTTAGTTTATCTGTGAGAAATTCTATTTTATTTAGTACATAAGGCGTAGATTAGATTATTAATCTACCCAAAAGATTCACCAAACATGGACCTGCTAAATGCCTGCAATTCACCTACCCTATCAGTATGTCGTACAATGCAAACATTTAATATTATTATTAAAATTTTATAAATAAAAACGATAAAAGAAGTTTATAGTTTTCATTTATTTTTATGTTAAACATATACGGTAGCAGGATCTAGATCGATGTATACAAATTCATATATGACAGAAATGTTATGTATCTCAATACATATCTAAAACGTATTCTTCGTATATTCAGTAAGAGCTACCCATTTTTTCTAGACATTCGAATTTTGAACAGCTTAATAATAGGTTTTCTCATTTAATCATAATTAGGTTGACTTTATATAGCATTTTTCAGGAAAACCTTCTTCAGAAAAACCCTAATGATTATTTAATTTACATAAAAAAAAAAATTTAAAACATTTGATTACACAATAATCCCATTTTCGATACCTTCGAAATATAAGTCTATAACATATGTTTAGGTCTTTATAACTTTGAAACACAGGGTAGTTACCACTTGCAAAATTTACAGTTATGAGAACCCTGAAAACTTAACCTGGAGAAATAAATCAGATAAATATTTTACTTTTATTGAAACGATAAATTTGCATACTAATATATGAAAATAATATAATGTATATCGCCTGATAAATAAAATTGAAATTATTCTTATTCTTTTACAATGAAATTATTCTTTTACAATGAAATGTGTTTTGAAAAAACACGATGAAACGTTATGTATATTAACGCAGGAGTTCTGTTAACGCATTCGTTATTTAGAGATTCACTTATAAGTACACTATCTATTTAGCTGATTCAATAAAAATTTCGTTATTTTAAAATTCCTAACGAGGGACCTACTGATAAGCGTTATATTATACCAGGTACGTATGATACTCTACTACTGATTGCATACCTGATGGACGCAGTTGTACAAAGTAATATAGGATATACGTTACAGAGAAGTTTAATTTTCCGTGCAACAAATGACCTATATATATATTTTATGTACAATGCTGACATTAACATATTTAGCGCATACCTGTTGAACATAGCTCTACAAAGTAATATTTAAAAGACTTAAAAGGCTTATATTTTAGAGATCGGATACAGTCGCATATATTCCTGTATATTACCTCTAAATTTTACTTTAACAATACATGTAGTCAGGTTTGGCGTAAATAACAATTAGGGATACCATACTAACTGAACGCTAACATAATATGCTCTACAGGTCAAACTCAATTAATTAACCCTGGGGCTATACATCCTTAGACTAGAAACAGTCTTGAAACAAAAATGACTGAGTCCACCCTGTTAGACAAGAAATCAGAGTATGGGCGTGATAAATAAAACATATAAAGTTATTTTACAAACATTTATTTAGTATACATAACATAATACAAGAATATAGATCATAAGTTGTTTTCTATGACGACTATTGTAGTTCTACGGGTCTCTGAGTCGTCGTATGCCCTCGCAGCAATACTAATACGTATAAAGTCCGACGACTGACTCATTGGAACTGTACCGGTAGCCCTTTCCTTGTATCCTGCGTTGAGAAAGTAATTATACTATACAAGCATCCAGTATGTAAAGTAAAAGGAATTAGACTCAACTATGATGTACTGAAACTCATCAACGATCATCTTTTATCCCGATGACGTTATAGGGTGACATTATGAAGTCGTACTAATATATGAAAATAATGTACTGCCTGATAAATAAAATTATTCTTTTACAGTGAAGAGTGTTTTGGGGAAAACCTTAATGTAGCTGCTGAGCTCTGCTAGCCAGCTTCACTTATAAGTTCACATCACTTAACTGATTCAATAAAAATTTCGATATTTAAAAATTCCTAACATGGATAGCTTTATCTGTTTTAGAATATTCAAAGGTAGTATATGACAATAAATTATCGTGAGACTCCTGATCTATACAAAACGCCTTATATAAATTAGAGATAAAAACTTAAACCTATGATATATGGTGAAAATGCAAATATTCAACAATTCTAACCCCAATTCTTCTACTTTTCTAGACGTAATGTAATTTTGAACTGATTTCTAACCTTTTTCGTTATATCTACTACCCTTGTAAACGATTTCTACATATGCCTTCTTACTGTATGTAATTTTGCCCCATGTAGATATTCGTCGTATCTATAGTAAACTCATATTTTAACGTTATTTTACAATATATCATCCATTTTCAATGATTTCGAAATACGCAGATATATAATAATATACTATATACTCTTGTAGGATATTCATCGTTGAATATAGTAAACTTGTATGATTAATATTAATTTGTAATTATTTTCAGCACCTTCGAAATATATATATCTTTAACATATGTTATATGTTTTGTAATACATCTTTATAACTTTGAAACTCTACGTGATTTTCTCTTACAATATCTATAGTTATGAGAACCTTGAAGACTTAACCTGGAGAAATAAAACAGATAAATATTTTACTTTTTATTGAAACTAGTTAACTTATATTCTAACATACATATTCGAAACTAGACAACTTATATTCTAACATACAAATGTACAACAACAAAATAGAAAAGTATACTTGAGGGTAACATTTTGTATAACCATTATCTTTTATTCTATAATACCTTCTTCTTTAAGCTCAGAAATAATTGAAATAATCTCATCATAGTTTTCTAAACTACTGCTACCCCTCTGTTTTAAGGTATACAGTAGACGAAGCCTGTCGACAAATTGATTCCAATACGGCGTTTTGTTTTTTAGAATTTGAAATTGGTAGCTTGAGGTTAGAGCCTACGAATACATTTTTAGGACAGAACGTAGGGAGCTGAGTAAGTACAAAACAACATACTTTTATACAAGAACGTTTATTGATACGAATAGCTTCGACATTACTTAAAACATAATACATAACTTATATATAATATCTATTAAAATAGTACATTTCGTATACACTAATAATGATACTACATACCCGACTATAAAGTAAACATGGTAAGTATAACAGCAGTTTAAAAGAATAGATAGTAAATATAACTATATCTAATTATTTTGTACTGATATAAAAATTCGCGGATCGACTGATGTTGCGTCTAGTCCTGTTTAATTAAGGGTGACGGTCTAAGCTAATGTCATACAAATCATGCAAAAGTTTGATAAAATACATGACTGCATGCTCATTTTATGTCAGCACTTGATAAAAATAATTGTAGTACATTTGTATATATTCTTTCACTCTGCAGGAAGTCTTTTAAATAGATGAAATATATAATTTAGTATTTAGTAAATTATAAGGTTAGTGCGAGAGATTAACGATCCCTGACCGAAGGGTTAAGGGCTAAGGTTAAGGGTTAAAGTTGAAGCATGAAGGGTTAAGGGTGAGGGGGGAAGGGAGAAGGGAGAAGGGAGAAGGGAGAAGGGAGAAGGGTGAAGGGAGAAGGGTGAAGGGAGAAGGGAGAAGGGTGAGGTTTCGTCGTGATAGAGCAGAAGCAGAACATATTTATCGTGATACTCATAAACAGGTTATATCTCCTCTGGAAACTATTGTCGAATCAGTTAGCAGTTTAAAAGAATAGATAGTAAATATAACTATATCTAATTATTTTATAAAATACTATGTTAACTAAGAGATTATATACAGAATATATACGCCTGTATTCGACCTCTAGAGGGTTCATAAGACTAGACTAGACCAGACCAGACCAGACCAGACTAGACCAGACCAGACCAGACCAGACCAGACCAGACCAGACCAGACCAGATCAGACCAGACCAGACCAGACCATAACAGACCAGACTAGACTAGAGTATAGATGATAGACTGTAAAATCATGAACAATTATACCACCTGTAATATAATAGAGCTTACTTCATATTTTAAAATTAGTGGCTGAATCTAATTATTACGGAAATTCAATTGTAGAAACTGAAGATGTAATCTTTAAAACATCTAAAGTTAGAAGTTTTTAGTAGTCAGATTAGATTAATAGAGGGTGTTATAATCAAATCGTTTTTTAGAAACTATTTGTTTTGTAAGATTGGCGCCGTAAGGAAAAACAACATAACTGTAGTCTTGATTTTGAAATTGAGATAGCTCGGGACAAAACGATGAATACAAAGTTTAGAAGTTTATTTCAAAATTCTGCGATAAAAAACATTAATTCTTCTTTACTTTACTTTAAAACCCAAAATTGCATGATAAATCAATATAATATTAATATAAATAATTAAATTAAATGAAGCAATCTAGGTTAGACCCCCAAAAAAATTATATTAAGGTTATAGGTTTTACACTCCGGTTGTTGCAAAGATTCAAGAATCTCTATTAAGATTACTTCATAAAACATTTATTAGGTTAGAGTATGTAGCTACTTACAAAAAAAAATCTCTATTAAGATTAGTTCATAAAATATTTATTAGGTTAGACCATTGTAGCTACTTATAAAATCGTCATTACCATTCCAAAAACTTACATATAATATTAGTTGGGTTACAGTCTACGAATATATTTTAGGTTAGATTTAGATCGCACGCGATCTAAATCTAACCTAAAATATATTCGTAGACTGTAACCCAACTAATATTATATGTAAGTTTTTGGAATGGTAATGACGATTTTATAAGTAGCTACAATGGTCTAACCTAATAAATATTTTATGAACTAATCTTAATAGAGATTTTTTTTTGTAAGTAGCTACATACTCTAACCTAATAAATGTTTTATGAAGTAATCTTAATAGAGATTCTTGAATCTTTGCAACAACCGGAGTGTAAAACCTATAACCTTAATATAATTTTTTTGGGGGTCTAACCTAGATTGCTTCATTTAATTTAATTATTTATATTAATATTATATTGATTTATCATGCAATTTTGGGTTTTAAAGTAAAGTAAAGAAGAATTAATGTTTTTTATCGCAGAATTTTGAAATAAACTTCTAAACTTTGTATTCATCGTTTTGTCCCGAGCTATCTCAATTTCAAAATCAAGACTACAGTTATGTTGTTTTTCCTTACGGCGCCAATCTTACAAAACAAATAGTTTCTAAAAAACGATTTGATTATAACACCCTCTATTAATCTAATCTGACTACTAAAAACTTCTAACTTTAGATGTTTTAAAGATTACATCTTCAGTTTCTACAATTGAATTTCCGTAATAATTAGATTCAGCCACTAATTTTAAAATATGAAGTAAGCTCTATTATATTACAGGTGGTATAATTGTTCATGATTTTACAGTCTATCATCTATACTCTAGTCTAGTCTGGTCTGTTATGGTCTGGTCTGGTCTGGTCTGATCTGGTCTGGTCTGGTCTGGTCTGGTCTGGTCTGGTCTGGTCTGGTCTAGTCTGGTCTGGTCTGGTCTGGTCTAGTCTAGTCTTATGAACCCTCTAGAGGTCGAATACAGGCGTATATATTCTGTATATAATCTCTTAGTTAACATAGTATTTTATAAAATAATTAGATATAGTTATATTTACTATCTATTCTTTTAAACTGCTAACTGATTCGACAATAGTTTCCAGAGGAGATATAACCTGTTTATGAGTATCACGATAAATATGTTCTGCTTCTGCTCTATCACGACGAAACCTCACCCTTCTCCCTTCTCCCTTCACCCTTCTCCCTTCACCCTTCTCCCTTCTCCCTTCTCCCTTCTCCCTTCTCCCTTCACCCTTAACCCTTCATGCTTCAACCTTAACCCTTAACCTTAGCCCTTAACCCTTCGGTCAGGGATCGTTAATCTCTCGCACTAACCTTATAATTTACTAAATACTAAATTATATATTTCATCTATTTAAAAGACTTCCTGCAGAGTGAAAGAATATATACAAATGTACTACAATTATTTTTATCAAGTGCTGACATAAAATGAGCATGCAGTCATGTATTTTATCAAACTTTTGCATGATTTGTATGACATTAGCTTAGACCGTCACCCTTAATTAAACAGGACTAGACGCAACATCAGTCGATCCGCGAATTTTTATATCAGTACAAAATAATTAGATATAGTTATATTTACTATCTATTCTTTTAAACTGCTGTTATACTTACCATGTTTACTTTATAGTCGGGTATGTAGTATCATTATTAGTGTATACGAAATGTACTATTTTAATAGATATTATATATAAGTTATGTATTATGTTTTAAGTAATGTCGAAGCTATTCGTATCAATAAACGTTCTTGTATAAAAGTATGTTGTTTTGTACTTACTCAGCTCCCTACGTTCTGTCCTAAAAATGTATTCGTAGGCTCTAACCTCAAGCTACCAATTTCAAATTCTAAAAAACAAAACGCCGTATTGGAATCAATTTGTCGACAGGCTTCGTCTACTGTATACCTTAAAACAGAGGGGTAGCAGTAGTTTAGAAAACTATGATGAGATTATTTCAATTATTTCTGAGCTTAAAGAAGAAGGTATTATAGAATAAAAGATAATGGTTATACAAAATGTTACCCTCAAGTATACTTTTCTATTTTGTTGTTGTACATTTGTATGTTAGAATATAAGTTGTCTAGTTTCGAATATGTATGTTAGAATATAAGTTAACTAGTTTCAATAAAAAGTAAAATATTTATCTGTTTTATTTCTCCAGGTTAAGTCTTCAAGGTTCTCATAACTATAGATATTGTAAGAGAAAATCACGTAGAGTTTCAAAGTTATAAAGATGTATTACAAAACATATAACATATGTTAAAGATATATATATTTCGAAGGTGCTGAAAATAATTACAAATTAATATTAATCATACAAGTTTACTATATTCAACGATGAATATCCTACAAGAGTATATAGTATATTATTATATATCTGCGTATTTCGAAATCATTGAAAATGGATGATATATTGTAAAATAACGTTAAAATATGAGTTTACTATAGATACGACGAATATCTACATGGGGCAAAATTACATACAGTAAGAAGGCATATGTAGAAATCGTTTACAAGGGTAGTAGATATAACGAAAAAGGTTAGAAATCAGTTCAAAATTACATTACGTCTAGAAAAGTAGAAGAATTGGGGTTAGAATTGTTGAATATTTGCATTTTCACCATATATCATAGGTTTAATTTTTTATCTCTAATTTATATAAGGCGTTTTGTATAGATCAGGAGTCTCACGATAATTTATTGTCATATACTACCTTTGAATATTCTAAAACAGATAAAGCTATCCATGTTAGGAATTTTTAAATATCGAAATTTTTATTGAATCAGTTAAGTGATGTGAACTTATAAGTGAAGCTGGCTAGCAGAGCTCAGCAGCTACATTAAGGTTTTCCCCAAAACACTCTTCACTGTAAAAGAATAATTTTATTTATCAGGCAGTACATTATTTTCATATATTAGTACGACTTCATAATGTCACCCTATAACGTCATCGGGATAAAAGATGATCGTTGATGAGTTTCAGTACATCATAGTTGAGTCTAATTCCTTTTACTTTACATACTGGATGCTTGTATAGTATAATTACTTTCTCAACGCAGGATACAAGGAAAGGGCTACCGGTACAGTTCCAATGAGTCAGTCGTCGGACTTTATACGTATTAGTATTGCTGCGAGGGCATACGACGACTCAGAGACCCGTAGAACTACAATAGTCGTCATAGAAAACAACTTATGATCTATATTCTTGTATTATGTTATGTATACTAAATAAATGTTTGTAAAATAACTTTATATGTTTTATTTATCACGCCCATACTCTGATTTCTTGTCTAACAGGGTGGACTCAGTCATTTTTGTTTCAAGACTGTTTCTAGTCTAAGGATGTATAGCCCCAGGGTTAATTAATTGAGTTTGACCTGTAGAGCATATTATGTTAGCGTTCAGTTAGTATGGTATCCCTAATTGTTATTTACGCCAAACCTGACTACATGTATTGTTAAAGTAAAATTTAGAGGTAATATACAGGAATATATGCGACTGTATCCGATCTCTAAAATATAAGCCTTTTAAGTCTTTTAAATATTACTTTGTAGAGCTATGTTCAACAGGTATGCGCTAAATATGTTAATGTCAGCATTGTACATAAAATATATATATAGGTCATTTGTTGCACGGAAAATTAAACTTCTCTGTAACGTATATCCTATATTACTTTGTACAACTGCGTCCATCAGGTATCCAATCAGTAGTAGAGTATCATACGTACCTGGTATAATATAACGCTTATCAGTAGGTCCCTCGTTAGGAATTTTAAAATAACGAAATTTTTATTGAATCAGCTAAATAGATAGTGTACTTATAAGTGAATCTCTAAATAACGAATGCGTTAACAGAACTCCTGCGTTAATATACATAACGTTTCATCGTGTTTTTTCAAAACACATTTCATTGTAAAAGAATAATTTCATTGTAAAAGAATAAGAATAATTTCAATTTTATTTATCAGGCGATATACATTATATTATTTTCATATATTAGTATGCAAATTTATCGTTTCAATAAAAGTAAAATATTTATCTGATTTATTTCTCCAGGTTAAGTTTTCAGGGTTCTCATAACTGTAAATTTTGCAAGTGGTAACTACCCTGTGTTTCAAAGTTATAAAGACCTAAACATATGTTATAGACTTATATTTCGAAGGTATCGAAAATGGGATTATTGTGTAATCAAATGTTTTAAATTTTTTTTTTTATGTAAATTAAATAATCATTAGGGTTTTTCTGAAGAAGGTTTTCCTGAAAAATGCTATATAAAGTCAACCTAATTATGATTAAATGAGAAAACCTATTATTAAGCTGTTCAAAATTCGAATGTCTAGAAAAAATGGGTAGCTCTTACTGAATATACGAAGAATACGTTTTAGATATGTATTGAGATACATAACATTTCTGTCATATATGAATTTGTATACATCGATCTAGATCCTGCTACCGTATATGTTTAACATAAAAATAAATGAAAACTATAAACTTCTTTTATCGTTTTTATTTATAAAATTTTAATAATAATATTAAATGTTTGCATTGTACGACATACTGATAGGGTAGGTGAATTGCAGGCATTTAGCAGGTCCATGTTTGGTGAATCTTTTGGGTAGATTAATAATCTAATCTACGCCTTATGTACTAAATAAAATAGAATTTCTCACAGATAAACTAAAAGCTATGCGAAGAAACGGTTGATGCAATAGCGACGGATGCTGCCACGCATTCAGGTTCCTACATTTAATTCAGCACGAGTTTCATAGATATCCTTTCCGATTTGTAAGTAATATTTGATCTGAATAACCTAGTGTCAGACTGTTTCCTGTAGAGCAATTCTGAGCGGTCCTTCTTCCTACGGTAAAACTAATGTTATGTTAGGTCTACTCATTAATGAAAACGGATTAAAATTTGGAATTATCTGCCTATACGTCCGAAACTCATCCAGTTTTTGTAATTGATTGTTCAGAGCGGGTAGAGAGTTTCTCGCATATACGAACTTAGGAGCTAGCTGCTGACTCTGCATGACATTAGATGATTTTGATAATGATAGATGATCGTGATAAAGAATGATGTTATTTATAGCAGTGACTTTATTACAATTCTTACTAGAATATAATTGTATGATATCACATCATGATATGTACCTACAATTCGATTACCTAGATTTTGACTACCTAAATTAGACCTTAGTCTAAGAATAATCATGTGTTTTATCGTTATCTTATGATATCAGGAATGCAATACTTCTATTAATCTTTAGTTTAGCGTAGATATAAATCTCTTTGTATAGCTCAATAAATGATAGTTATAGGGCTGTATTGACTTATATAACATTTCTCTCATATATGAATATTTTAGTTCAGAGAGCATTTACAAACAATGTACAATTTATACAAAGCAGTAATTAAGAACAGGGTAAGATAATTCGTATGATCTATTAAATTTAAAATAGTAATCTGCTGTTCAGCTTGATTTAATTTTCGTAAATGTCTAAATATTACAAACATACAAACAAAATAGACTTAAGTAAGAAACAAAACGTATACATTACATATCTAAAATTGTACAACATATTGATAGGGTAGGTGAATTGCAGGCATTTAGCAGGCCCGTGTTTCTAACTGCTGATCTATAGGCTAGAAAAATCATAAAAGTATTAGGCAATGTTCATTGAATAGACTCCCTGCTTCATTTCATAACTTATTTGTTTTAATAAATAGACATTAGTCAAACGATGGATATACTCATGTCTTTACCTTCAATATATAATATATTTATTTACGATATCTTGTTAATGATATGTGTTGTGATCTTGATTGACTGTAATCTTTTTCCTGTAAGATGCTATAAAAGCCGTAATTAATATTTCTTAATATATAGTTTAGTTTAATCCGTGTACGTATTTTATTCTTGCATTTTTTTATTTCACAATGTATAACTATATACAATTTATTTTAAAACCGTTTTTCTGAAATTTCTAGATTTTAATACAAACAAAATTGATTTAGGCTTCAGATGTACAGAATGAGATATCAGTTATGTAAATGAGAGAGGAGATACACTAATAATACCATGAGAAATCATATATGTAAATGAGAGAGGAGATATGTAATTGATACTGTGAATTAAATTAATTAGATCAATTAATTTAATTCGCCCATGCATATGAGAAATCATATATGTAAATGAGAGAGGAGATATGTAATTGATACCGTGAATTAATTTAATTAGATCAATTAATTTAATTCGCCTTTATTATTACGTTTCATATTAAATTATTTTCGCAGAATTACATGATGACCTGTAGATAAATATCAAATAGGACTGATTTATTTTAAAATAAATTTATGAGAGAGAGAGAGATGAGAGATGGCAAATAATATATAAAAATGAGATGTACAGAATGAGATATCAGTTATGTAAATGAGAGAGGAGATACACTAATGATACCGTGAATTAATTTAATTCGCGCATGCATATGAGATATTTAAACACATAACACGACATATCTGAATAATATATCCATATCGCTATACGAATAATACAAACTCACCACTAGGTTTATGATAAACGACTGCAATTGTTTAATGTTTTATTTCAATGATATATAGTTATATTTTATAAGGAAATTGATTAACATATTAAGAACATATTTTGATGTACTAATTACATATTAATTAAACATATATAGAAGTAAGCAAGGGTTAGTATAAACGATAAATTACATTATTAAATTTTCAAATCAAATCGTCAATTCGACACAACAATAGCTAGTCAACATTATTTTTTTTTATAACCCGTTTACAGTGCTTTAATAGATTACCTTCGTGGTGTAATGGATGCATTGGCTGGCTACCATTCGAGCGGTCCCCGGTTCAAATCCTGTTGGCTCCATTGATTTTTATAAAAAAGTGTAGCAGGTTGCCTATCTACAGGCGTATAGAAATCTACTATACCGATCATATGACGTCACCGATAGATGGCCTTAGCAGCGCTAGGAATTCAAATCTTTCAGCGGGAAATCCAAGTTGGGAATGAGGAGAGAGAGATGAGAGATGAGATATGCAGATGATCCCGCGAGATAAAAAAAAATGATCCGCTAATGACCCCGCGAAATAAATTACTAAAAATTCAAATCCAAGGGCGGGAAATCTAAGATGACAAATTGAAAATGATAGATACAAATGGCCGATAGGTAAATGACATTCAAAATTGACAGATTCAAATTGACATTTCAAAATGGTTATTCAAAATGACGATTCAAAATGGCGATTCAAAATGGCGATTCAAAATGGCTATTCAAAATGGCGATCCAAAATGGCGATTCAAAATGGCTATTCAAAATGGCGATTCAAAATGGCCGCACCTAGAGAGAGACAGACAAAAAAAGTCACCAGATTAGAGAGAGACAGACAAAAAGTCACCAGATTAGAGAGAGACAGACAAAAAGTCACCAGATTAGAGAGAGACAGACAAAAAGTCACCAGATTAGAGAGAGACAGACAAAAAGTCACCAGATTTTCCCCCAGGGGTACCAACTGTAAACAAAAAAAGTCCCTAGAACTGTCTGCCTAAAGTGGCCCATTACCTACTCTAGCTATTTCACTATTTCTTAGATACAGTATATGAACAATGCCAAATTGTAATGTCGCGTATACGTACAACATTCGGAAGTGTCTAGAACGCAAAAGGAGCTGCGTTTCGTTTGAGTTGTTGTTATCAAATCAGCGAGCTGCATTTAATTGTTATTGTATAGGGTGCTTACCGGGCATATCGTTATCATTCTTAACTGAACTAGAAAAGTAGATGACTAAATAACTGACTTTAGCCGCTGCTGATAGTATGTGGATTCTATGGAGACTATTACTAATACTTACAACAAATTACTAGCAAGCATTTTTGATTCCTTGGTACATAATTTATACAATATTGTATTTAATGAATTCAATGTTTTAAACGTAGACTAGAAAATATTCAAACAACAATCAGAATTTGCCAAAACAATGTTATTTTTGGTGTCGACGTGGGAATGCAGAAAATCCAATTGTAAAATAACCCAAAACCAAAAATGTGAAAGTAAACATAAATTAACTAATTTAGTTAACTAAGATTTTCTGTGTTCGATATATTTTCTAAATCCGCTAGCTTCTATCTTCAATATAACCGACAAGATAACCCTCTAACCAGAAACCACCAGTTTCGCCATAACCGAAAACCATTCTCTTTTCCTGTTGATAAATTGCATCAAGAGATCTAGAGAGTGCTACAAGTAAATCACGTCCACTTGGTTCCGCAAAGTTCTGGCGAATTCAGAATGCCTTTAAGATGCAGGCAAAAAATGGCCAGATCTATCAAATACAAACAGGCCCGGATTGTACAGCCGAGTTAGCGAGAAAATCTCGGTGAGGCGGTGGGTTCTGGCCCGAACTCGGCCGCCTCAGTCAATGCTAAATTGTAAAATTTTTTGTTTCTAATTTTTCATGTTTAAAATATTTTCATTATGAAAAAAATCTTGAATTCTTGTATTATATAGTAATATACATATAATAGCATATTAAAGAACGAGTTTCATAAGGCAAGATTTATTGCACGAATCCAAAGTTCGAGTGCAATAATGACTTATGAAACGAGTTTTTTATGCTATTTTTTCTATTTTGCGTCTTTTATTCCCTTTTTAAATAAAAAAATCGCAATTTCAAAATTTAGTTATATGACATTTGAAAATTCATTGATTGTCACAGAAAATTGAGTGAAGTTTTTATCAATTTTCTGTTTTTTCCAATTATTTTTTCAATGCTACAAACTTTGAAAAAGTTGAACTATTAAAGCACTCAAATGAGCTATTAACGCACTGTTTTGGATGCTTAACAGCTATATTATATACGCAAAACAGAAAAAAAAATTTTTGTACTTTGCGTTCATAATGAGCTCATTGTGACATCGAAAACGATTTCATAATAGAGGCTATTATAACATCGTTTTTGGAGACTATTTGTTTTGTTAGATTGGTAACATTTGTTTTATATTACATATAAACACCAATGAACTCAATACTACGTAACTGGAAAGGCGCCAGACCTAGCGTGACGCGAGGCACACGCTGGAGATAGGCAACCCGCCTACTTGTGGTATTTCTTTCCTTGTCTAACTTGTTGAAGACAGTTACGTCCCTACCTACGAGCAAATAGAAACAGGAGAGAACATTTCAATGGTCGGGGGTAAGGAACCGACGCGACGGAAGTCGGCCATTATATAAACCACGTTGAGCAGGTCGGGGTTGTTGACGTACGACGTTCGATATTGTCCGTGTCAGGTCGGGGTTGTTGACGTATACAATCGATCGATATTCATCGGGTGCCGGTACCCTCTCTCACTCACTCGTACCCTCTCTCACTCACTCTTATAAACCACTTTTTCTAGCAGTTCCGTCGCGTGGAATATAATGCAATGTTCTCTCCTGTTTCTATTTGCTCGTAGGTCCCTACTCACGTCAAAGGCAATTGCCACTCACAAAATTTAATTTTAACGATTTCATGATTAGGATCAATCAGATCAACTACGGTAGACAAAATAAACGATGAGGAAAATTGGTTAGATCAACAGAAAGTACAAATTTATTTAAAATAAGCATTATTACCGTCACAGAATGGAAAATATCTATCAGTCAATCTTTCATTAAATCAGAATATCTTCTACGTCCTGGAGGTACTGTTTCATTTTTATGTTGGTTTATTAATAACTCCAAGGGAAAACCTAGAAAAATAAATTTATTAACTATCATAAGATTAGAACTAGTAGACAAGAATACCTTTAAAATAATTTTCCATCACAGATGCTAAACTTCCATTTGTGCAATTGTTTTCTTTTAATATTTTAATTAAGTGTTCCATTGATTTAATTTTCATCTCTTTACGTTTCAACTTTTATTTAAGGGTTTTCACTTTCCTTTTTAAAATATTATCTGACGCCAAAACATACTTTGTTTGGGTTTGTGCATCCAACATCTTACTTGCTTGTTCACTGTCACATTCCATATTTTCTGTTTTCTAAAAGGTTTAAATAATATGTAGATAAAAAGTGATTATCTATAATTATTATGTACTAACCTGATCTTGACCTTCGATAAAATTAATTTGTTTTCGAAGTAGTACTCTTCGGGCCTTTGTATTTTGTTGCAATAAATGTTTTGGAAAATTTCAGGACGTTTAAATGGAAATCTGTGTGAAATAACCAATAGAATAATAAACACTCACACAGGCATAACAAAACCTAAATAATATAATATCCAGTTTACTTACGAATGAAACTGAACATTTATTCTCTTGTCGTGTAAATTTTTGCATCCGTAAGCCACGCAATATTGTACCATTTTTGCTGGTAATTATTTCTTCTAGTTTTCTTGAGACACGGTAAGATAAACTACAAAACTGCACTAATGTCAAATAAACCATGTGCGCTTTCACAGAACGTCAGGTAGAGACCAGGTAACAAACAAATTAGTAAGAATAGTAATATAAACGTGCATACACCGCCTGCCTGCGTGTAACTAACAGAGATGGTTATACCACAACACAGGCCATCGCGTTCTATTGCGCCTGACACAAACTTTGCCACGGTATTGGATGGCTTGCGTCCTTTCCAGTTACGTGTAGTATAGAGTTCATTGATAAACACATTTAATTTTGAGAAATTCTAACCTTACAAAACGTGAAAAGTCATTTTACAGTGTTACCACATGTTAAACGCAAAAATCACTAGATTGTAATGCAACGTTTTTAATAGCTTCAATTTACAATTTCTAAAATTAATGGCGCAAAGTAAAAAAATAGTATATTATACTTGTTTTATAAGACGTATTGTAGCACTCGTTCTTTTGGAACACTCCTCGTTTCTCTCGTCGTGTCCCAAACAACTCGTGCTACAATAGACTGTCTTATACAACTCGTATAATAATATATTATTATTTAAGATAATATTTTGTTTTTTTTTTGTTAACATTTTTGTAGTATTTAGTACATTTACATTAAAGAAAACCGAAAAGCTCTTTATGTGTATTATTATTATTATCGTATGTTACGTGGGCCGGTCCAATGAAAAACTCGGGCCGAAATCTCACTACAATCCGGGCCTGAATACAAAAGTAAAGTAGCACAAAAATATTTTAAATATCTACTCAAACATTTAGCGGAAAGCGTTCATTATTTCACTACAAGAAGACGGATTTCTTGTGGGTGTGGGATTTCGCTTTGATACCACAAATAAAGTGAAGAGTAAATGAAGAGTCCGTATTTGTACTAATGTTATTTTTACTCTAAATTAACAATTTATCATTTTTTCATTTAGATATAAATCATATATATCAATATTCAATATAAAAAGTATAAAATAGCGTGTTGTATAATTGGTTGCCTATTTATCATAATGCTTTTACTTGATTATTTTCAAATGAAATATAGAGTATATTATATTGCACATATTACATTTTAATTTAATAGCACGGTATAAATATTAGAAGTAGTTCGACGAATATGTTGCTTGTTATTATTTTACCGTACTCGTAGTATAATTGTTAAAATAACTAAATATTCAACTTTTTCCTTAAAAAAATAAAAACCCAAATGAGTATTTTTAAAAATTAACTTCTTAATTAATCTTTTCAAATGCTAATTTCGCACAACAGCAATTAATCGCCCCTATAATCCTCAAATATTGACTACTGCAATAAGAGGGGGCGCCAAAATGCACACAGCGCCTAGTACCTTAAATCCGGGCCTGCTTCGTAAGTATTCGGTCGGTAACATACGGGTAAGCGTGACGTTTTAAATTAGGTTCTGTAATAAATATGTATGTATGATTTAGATTAAGATATAGCTTAAGCATAAGATCACCTTTGTAGTACCTATGTATAAATGTTAATTGTAATTAACATTGCCAAACCACTGCAGTAAATACATACTCGTGCGTGGTATCAGACGGTGTTATTCTTAAAGACAACCATAGATAGATATTTATGTGGTTGTCGAGACCGACTGCTTAACCGTGCCCATCCAACAGAAGGGCGAAGTAAGTAAGGCTTTACATGTCGACAAGATAACCTTCTCGTCGATTCCGAACCCGGACAGCCCGAGTAAAAGTAGGAATCTTTACTGTGCGGCCACCCAATGCTCTAAAATCACCTTTATTGGGCATAATTTTCTTACTGATTTCATATTTAGTTAACAAACAATTTGACGCGCTATTAATAATA
This sequence comes from Agrypnus murinus, assembly GCA_929113105.1. Classification (NCBI taxonomy): domain Eukaryota; kingdom Metazoa; phylum Arthropoda; class Insecta; order Coleoptera; family Elateridae; genus Agrypnus; species Agrypnus murinus. The sequence continues at coordinate 119,716,304 of OV816024.1, forward strand.
TAATTATAATAATGTATAACTGTTTTAATCAGTTCTTAACCTGCTACAAGTTGTTTTTTTTTGGATTCTCAAAAATGTTATTTTTATAGAGCCTTTGGTTGAAAAGTTACGAAGAAGCTCGGATCTTGCAATATATGACTAAAGGTATGAGCTAAGAAACCAGGGGTCCCCTCTGGAATATCCTCCTCGGGATTTTAACATTTAGCTTCCTGTTCCACTTAATGGGCTGAGGGGCCTTAACGGTAGGAAATTATGCTCTGACCAAACCGCTACATTATTATTACTAGGGAAACCTCGTCAAGACATGACGGTCAAAAGCATTGAAGGATTTCCCTATATACAACATTCGATGTGTGATTACAATCCTTTGGATTTTCATAGGTGATTAATTAAATAAACGCAACCAAACATAACCAGTTGAAAATTCTAAGCCTAGCACTCCTCTCTCCCAGCTTATCCCCCTCTCTTCCGACATATATTCCTCTCTGGCTTACCCCTCCCTGCCGGTTTATTCTACATAAATACATACATACCGAAATTCTACCTTACGAAATGATAAATGAAAATAAAATCAAAAATCGATCTTGTTTAAAACATTCTTGAAAAGTTGGCTAGTCTAGTGTTGGCAAATTTCCTGCCTTTTATACAAACAATACGAAACTACTCTGAATAAGCAATTGCTATCAGCTATTATTTGTATAATTTGTCTGTTCATAATTTTCAACTATGCGGATTTTGTCTACGCTTATTAATGATGGAAGTGGACGACTGCATCACCCTTTATATTTATAAGCGAAGAGTACTTACGAAACTCGCCACCGTGGAAGGTGAGAGGGCGCCCCTAGTGAATGTCCGATTCGCCCGTCTCAAATTAATCATTTTAGAGTTTTTCAAATTAAAAATATAAACATTAAAAAATATATAAATTAAGTAGTGTTGACTAATCTACACGATAGCTTTAATTTAAAAAAAGAAACGCGTAAATCGAAACGAACTGGAACAAAAATAAGCCTTGTGTTTTAAATATATAGATTATTATTAACACATTGATGAAATAAGTCCAATAAAAAATGATCTTAAATGTCCTGTCTTCACTTTGATGTAATCCATGGTATTAAAACCTTAATAACTATAACTAAAAGGCAAACATAAAACAAAACAGTAAGTAGATGAGCCTGAACCAATGAACAATAAATATAATAACTAAATGTAATATAATACATATTAATTATTAAGTAAGGTAATAAGATAAAGCAAATATGATTAATCAGAATTTAATATTGTTTAACTCCTTACAATAAAACTTTTGAAAGAAACAAATAATGTATAAACAAATTGGTTAAATAAATGTTAATTAAAGTTAAATCCTTTTGGGGTGTCCCACTGGCGAAAGTGAGAAAGTTATATTAAACTTACTTTTCTGATATCAAGATTTTTCATATTAAATTAAATGTTTAAATAATGTTAAAAATAATAAGTTAATGTTAATTAATCTATGTTAAAATTTACTTTCTCTGTATTAATATAAATAAATGAAAACAACATTTCACTTTTTAAATAAGCTAATTATCTTATAAACTTTACTCAAAGTTAGTATATGGTAAGTTGCCTCACTGCCTTATACAACGCATGTTAAACGCGGGGATGCAAAAGAGTAATGGTAGGGGAACAGCGAGACGGCTATGTGACGACATTTATTACCTTTACTACCGAATATATCCTGCATTAATTGCATTAAAACGGTAATACTTTTTTCTGATTGAACTATTTAGCTCGGACAAATTAAGTGCGTTATACATTTTTTTTCCTTAATACTTTCAGGTAAGTATCAAATAAAAAATATAGCCGAATTACGCATTTGTAATAGTTTTAAATGATAAAAATACTGTTACTTATATTAAAGTGACGAGTTCTTTAAAATGATAAAGAAGTATACATAAGAAATCAATAATAAATAAATAAAAGTTTTATTAGAAAAAGGGATGATTTCATAAGTAAAGCATTTAAATTACAAAAAACACTAGGTAAAAAGTAGTAAAAATGAATTGAATCCAGCTTATTTATATTGTTAGGTCGCTGTTCTAAGAATTACTTTCCGGTTATCAGATAATATTATTTTATAGTTTCGTTCTTTATTTATTTAAAATTTGGTAGATATTGTTACTTATAATAAACTGATTTTGTATTCATTGTGATTGGTAAGAAATAAATATGAAATAATATTGCAACGTGTTTTATTTATGATATTAGATGCTGTATTGGAAATATTGTGCATTACCAAATTATTATAGGTACATATAACTGGTTATACATGTCACCAGTGACGTCACGCTTCAACTGCTAGAAAGCGTCCGTGAGACAACTTCCCATTTACTAACTTTGAACTTTACCTACTATTAAGCTGCATAAAATGAGTTGTGTTTCGGAATTTTTAAATCACTATCGTCTGGTCCTTTTAGCGCTTCCTGAAAGCCGCAAAAGTGAACACATTTATTGATAACACAAAATTGGTCCTATATTACCAGAAATAATCAATTCATTGTAGTCATTCACGTTTACGTTTATTACTAAATATATTCTTGGTTTCCCAATCTTTGCATTAATAACGTCATCATAAAATCAACAAAAGTTCCTTTCAAGTATATCTGCACAGGGTTCTTAATAAGTTATTTGGTTAAAATACCTTTCTTTGTATTTTAGATCCACTCTATAACATTCTTCAGCGGCATCAATTTTTGAGTCTAATAAAACTTCTAAATTTGTATTTCTTGAAAGTCATAATTCTGAGACATTTAATCTATGTTTCTGCTATTCCAAAAATTATGATTTGTGTACGATTCGAATACTCTCGATCTTGACAGTGGCGTAACTACCGCCCCCGCAGACCCTGGTGGCGCAACCCTCCGAAAGGCGCTGCTTTCGTGAAGTTTTATTTCGTTGGTAATAGACATTTTAAACAAACATAGGAGGTAAAAGATATATGAAAACAATAAAAGGTTATATGTATATGCTACATTGCTCCAAACAAGTAGAGGATATTGTGTTACAATAATATTAAGTGTTTTAATAAGATAATTAAATTATTGAGTAGTGATTATTTATCTGCTTTGACGACGGCGCTAACAATAACCGAAACACTTTCGTCGTACGTACTTCGTGCTGTGCTTGTAAATTGTAATGAAATTTGAAAATTGTTTAAGAACTTCAAATGTGCTGACTTATTGGGTTAACAGATTGATAATTTTTGGAGGAATGTATGGCTGCTCTCCAGTCTAGGTCCGCCACCCGCACTCGCACATGCTATATACCATTCGAAGCGTCTCATCGAGCTGAACAATAGTGAAGTTTGGGGGGGTAGTTTTCGAGATAATCGTCAAAAACTTTTTTGGAAGGGAAGCCATAGCCTTCCACCCCCACCTTTCCTGAAAATGCATGTTTTAATGCGTATGCAACTTAACCTAGCCTAACCAAAAAATTGAGTTAGAACACGTATTAATTGATGAAAAATGCAAATCTAAATTAAACCTAACTTAAACTAGGTGAGGTTAGGTTAGGTTAGAACACTATTGATCAGGATGAGACCCATCAAATGGTATATACCATGTGCGGGTGGGACCTAATCTAAAGTTTTATCAAATGTATTAAGAGGGTTTATAGGGGAAATAGCAGAAACAATGGACAATTTAATTGACCAGTTCACCTGCGCTAAAGCCCTAAAAAAACTATAATGGGTGTTAAATCTCATTAATCATATAAAAAAATGCATTGAAATGATACAAGCAAATGAAAAAGTAATGAATTAATATTAGCTATTGCATATTTTACCGACTTAGCAAAAGTTACCTACGAACAATTGTATATATGAGGGGCGCAAAAGTAAGTCTCGCAGGGGCACGCAATCTTACATAGCTACGCCACTGGATCTTGAAACTTAATTGGAGATTGTCGTAATCCATTTTAATTTTATTTATATTATCTTGAACTTTTTAATTTGATATCAATCATATCACTAACTGAAAAATATTTAATTCACAAACATATTTAACTTTTGTTCTTTATTAAAATATAAATTTATGGGTTAAATTGTGTTGGGTGTAATGAAATTGTTAAATCTTGCTTATCTCCACGAGTAAAAACAATTTTGTGATGCACAGAAAAAATGCAGAGTAATAATAATAACAACAATAATATTATAAATGATAATAACACGGTTCATTTACCAAAAATTTATTAATTACAATAAATTAACATTATTGTATGTTGTATAGTTGTAGTTACAATTTTAATACGAGCGAGCTTTGAATAATTATAATTTAAAAAGGATCTAATGCTCGATCTAAAAGTTTTTAATAAATTTTTAGACTGCCATTTTTTAATTCATTATATAATTGATTGTATTCTGTTCCTTAGTAAAAATTGAATTTTGCGTCATTTTTAAATTCTATAAACCAATATGAAGTTATCTCTTATCTTTTTTTAATAAATGGTTATAACAATTGTTAATATGTTGTTAAGAAAAGTAAAAATTGACAAAAAAATATGACTTGTGTTCGCATAGTTATGAATAGATTTAAGTTGCATCCCTGCTAACGTAAATACTTTGATTTATAAGGATACTAGCAAATTTTCGTTGAATCATACTCATTTGCAATAATCATAAAATAGATATACGCATAGTTTTATTTGTAACAACAAAAACTAATATAAAGGATATACAAATTGTCACATTAAGAATTATAATATGAATAAATATGTATACGACTAATTAATCCGACTAATTTGTAGTATTCATCATTTTCAGTACATAGCTTAATATACACAAACATGTACTAAGCCTTAGAAATTTAGATAAATTAAGTGAAATGATAGTAAAGTGAAACAACGACTGAATAAATAACTGTAACCACCAAAACAAAATCGTCTGGCCATAGGGCAATCTGAGCGATGCGATGCTAATTGGAAGGGAACACTCCCTTCGGTATATATTTTTTCTTTTTAAATAAATGATAATTATCTTCTTTTAATAAATGATTATTACAATTATTTTAATGTGTTGTTATAAAAAGTAAAATTTGATTAGAGTGCGCGAGGTTTCGAAACATCACAATGACTCATCAAAATCTGCGCGAACGTCACCTGCGAGTACAGTGGCGGCGCGTATGTTGTTCATTAAAAGGGGGTTAAAAATATGTGCACATAAAATGTTATGAAAATCTGAAAGTACACTTTATAATCTTTAAATAACCACTTTCAATTGAAGGGGTTGGAGCTTAAATCAACTCACCTAAGTAGCAAAAAGATAATTGTGAGATATAAGCCTGTATATAAAATTTTAAGTTTATAAATGATTCTGGGTTTTCTAAAAGTTTAAATTTGATAATGTAATTTACTTCAGTGTTAGTAAAAGTAATAGGAAATCAAAATAAATGGAAAACCTTGCTTTTCTTTATATATCGACAAAATAGGGTATTTAGGTTTTTAGACAGTATTGGGATATAATACGTTCTTATTAAAAAAAGAAGTGATTGTAGAGATGAATTTTAATTATTTTAATATGAAAATATGTCTACATGTAAAACATTTGACAACTTATGTGACATAATTTATAACATCGTTTATAAAACAATCTGTGTGTTATATTATAATCCCATGGATTACAGTGTACTGGTGCTAGGCCCCGGTTCCTCTAACATTTCCAGTGGGGAAATACCAACATCTACATCGTCCTCAGAAAACTCTCCCTCTGATGTATCGTCATCCGAATCCCCAGTGTTTACAGTGAACCGAAACTCATCTGACGCACTATCAAGTAAATGTTCTTTACGCATGTACTCTTCAACAACTCGATCCACATGCCTACACACCTTTGCCCAATTTTCAGCGGTGATTGACTCAAACTTTTGTTGTGCTAATTCGATAACATCATTCAGTCTACAAGTTATATTCGTTGCTGCTACATGGTTTTTAACTAATGCCCATATCTTCTCAATAAGGTTGAGTTCGGGATGGTATGGTGGTAATCTTAATACTACATGACCATGTTGGGCTAATTCTGTATCAAGAATATATTGCTTATATGTGCTTTTTCTTTGCTTAATTATATTATAGAGTACAGGCTTTGTGGCGTTTGGATCATGGGGAATGCCTCGCTGGATAAGCCATTGAATCATGACTTGTTTTGTCGATGCTGAAGTTGGATCCTTGTTGATTGCTACATTATGATATGCTGCATTATCAATCACAAGCACAGCTCTCTTGGGTAAATTAGGCAACAGCTGCTTGCGTACCCACAGCATGAAATTTGCATTGTTCATGTCCTGGTGGTAGTCGCCAGATGTACTTCCTATAATAACAAATAATAATGTAAAAAATTCACAAATATTTCAGAGTAATATCACACCTGATTTGAACATGAGTAATGCATTCTTTACAAAACCATCCAATATCACCATAAAATATGTTAGGTTCTTATAAAATAACTTACCGGAAACCTAACTTTTTTACAATCTTTCCCAGAGTACATAAGCTACCTTGAAATTCTATCCCAGAGTTCAGTATCTTATTACGAATTCCTCTAAATACCACGTTACGTTATAAATACACCAATTAAAATAATTTGTTTCGTTTTATACCTTTTAACGTTGGGTGTCTTTTTTCAATTATATAATACTGGTGAATAATCGACTTGATGGTTTCTAATTCACCTTGCAGTAGGTCACTCTTCGGATTTGGTCTATTACGATTTTTCTTCGGACTGGAAAACTTGACTTTTTCGCCTGAAGCAACTTGCTTGGCTTCTTTCTTAATCTCACGATAACTGTTTTCCCCTATTTTTGTCGCAGCCAGAACTCTTTCTTTAAAACGAGTTACAGGAATTGTTACACCATCCTTAGCTTCTTTCTCCATAAATGAGATGACGTTTGCGATAATTTCGCGTGCTTGGGAATGCAGAACCTTTCCACGTACACCTACACTGGACTTTGGCGGCATTTTACTTTTTCACGTTGAAATCTAACTACAACAAATATTTATGTGATATTCGTATCTTCTGCATCAGCAGTTATTAACTTACCTACGATTCGCAAATAAATATGCAGAAGCTCTGAAAAGAACTGTTTTGTAAACTGATTTCAACTTTCAACAACAAACGTAAACACACCTATAACCTCCAAACGCACACGCAACAAGACAGAATGGAAATATACCGACGCTACTGCATTAAGAAAGATATGCGCGTGCGACGCAATTTCGAACGCTCATACGTATTTCGGTTTCTGCGCATTGTGCTGTTTCGAAACCTTTTCACCTTTAGTTATAAAGTTGTCAGATAATTTAGTTAGGTAACCTCTTTTACACCTGTACACACTCGGAATTTTCAAAACGACTAATAGAAAAATTTGATTGAAATTTAGCGCGCTTTTTTAGGGAGTGGTTTAAAGATTTCTGTTAGATGAGCTTCGGTAGTTACTATGGCAATCCGATAGATAAACAGTAAGTTATAGTTCATAACTCACGCTATGTAGTTACCTGCACCATTGCTAGCACAAAGGCAGTTGAATAATGAATATATAACCCAATAGGAATAGATAAAGAATTATAGTTATATTAACCTACTTTTAACATTGTGTTGTTGATTTATTTAGACCGTAGTGGTTCAGTACAGAGTTATTTAAGGCGTTTTTGGAAATTAACTCTGCTTAGGAAAATCAAACCCATCAGGTTTATGACCGGGTTGGTGAATTTTCGAACATGAATCTTTTATTTACATTGTGTGACATAATCTATAACTTCTTAATAAATGATAACTCTAAGGCAAAATGAATTCGCGTATAATATTAATCACTGTTTATTTATTCCGTATCAAGTAACGATATGTATTTATTGTTAAATAAATGCAGTGGTAGTTATAAATCACTTTTCCTCTTTGCGTTATGTGTAGCTGATAAGGATAGAAATACCTCTAATGCAAGTTGTTTGTTTCTTTTACGCCTGCCTCGCTCCACTCTCGAAACATGATAGACGTGTGTATAAAAGCCCGTTTTTACGGGTCGATTTGAGTCGAACGGTCATTGAATCCAAAGTAAATCGAATACTCGATATCAAAACCAATACTCGACTTAATCGTTCGAGGGAGTCATTCGATTTAATTCAAGTATAGGGACAATACTTTTGCGAACGACTATTGTCGAACGCACGCCGAACGGCCGTAATCGAACGTGTAAACAACAAGCAACAAACAAGAGTACACAGACTCTTGTTTGGTGCTTGTTGTTTACACGTTTTGTAAAAAACACCTAAAAACAAAAAAGATATAAATAACAAATTTTTGGAAAAAATTTAAAATTACAAAAGCCGCGTTCGGTACTTCGGTACTGCGACTTTTCAAAATTTTAGTGAGGGCTAGCCAGTTTAGAGTCTTAGCAACTAACAAACACGGTCTGCATATATAAATATTTCCAGAGGAATTATTAATTAAACTTCTATAGCAGTGATGGCGAACCTTTTTGAGAAGTGGGTCAAATTTTGTTCATTATTTTTTTAATATTAGCCCGTGTGTCACTAAGTCAGTGGCATCACTTGGAAGGGGAGGGGGAAGGATAGCAGCAATTTGGAAACACTGAAGAATTTGTTAACAGAAAAACTTGACAGTTGACTCTATTTTTTGGGTTCTCAGTTTTAAAATCCTCTAAAAAGGTTTACCTTTCCTTCTAGTTTTACAACTTTGACTTTTGCAAGTGAAGAGCAAAAAATTGATATCAATGGGGTGATACTATGAATAGGGTACTTGCACAAAAGATAAATATTGCTAAATTGCATATAATATGAAATTTATACAGCTGAAATAAGTGTCGGAATTTTTTGGGCGACATAAAAGTGTACAGATGTGGATTAAAACTAAAAAAAAAAGTTAATCAAATTATCAAATTCGAAAGTGCTTGCAAAACGCCTACGAGTCTGCACCAATCGCGTGACGTGACTTAGCGTACAATCCTGTATCAGCTATTCCTGCAACGTTGTTTACTTGTTTTGCCGGTGCGTTTAAAATTGTTTCGTTTTGTCTTGATACGTGTTCGTTTGTTAGTTACTTTTGAATTTTATAGAAAAACGGCCTTTTTCAAGGCTTACATGCAGTAGGAAACCCGAGAAGAAACGTAAAGTATCAACGCAATTATCGCATTTATTTTCATTAGTAATTAATTTCTGTTTATTCACTTAAAAGAATTCTGTATTCAAAAGTAAAGCCGTTCTCCCCAAAAGAAGATTTGATCGTTAGCGTGACAATTCTAATCGCCAAAGAAAGTTAAATTTTTTGAAATAAAAGCTGCTACCATTACAAGAAAGGCCGATTTATTACATACGTTAATTAATAACTGCCGTGCTTTCATTGTTATATAATAAATGATTAAAAATAAACTGAACGCATATGTATTTTGTAGTTTTAAAATATTGGATACATTTGTCGTTATACTTACATTAAAATGAACTTAACATACAAACATGAAGTTTTCACAAGATGTGAATAATTCCAGTAATAGTAAATGAAAATTATTGTGATAATCACAGAAATACATCAAATTAGTTTAAGAATTTATAAACATAATGAAAAATTATCATCTCTGACTGGGATATAAATATAATATATGTTTGGGGGGATATGTTTATAAATTCTTAAACTAATGTGAATAATTCCGCCTGTTGCGTTTATCCATTTATTTTCTCGTCAGTGGGAACGCGAAAGAAAAGTTTGTTTATTATTAATTATAATAAGATGAGGAGGAAAATATTTTGTAAAATGAAAAAAGGAGTATAGGTAATAATGTAAATAAGTTTTAAGAAGTTGGGACTTTTATTAGTAGGTATTAAATTGTAATTAAGTTTTTTATTGGTAATCATCTGAGGATGGCAATACAATTACTTTGAGTGCCAAAACATATATGTATATAACGTTTTTATATTTTTAATGGTGAATAAATTAAATAGAGCGAATAGACTTGAGTATTATTATTTTATTTTATGAGTAATAGGCATACATTTATCGATAATTTAAAAGTTACGTTTCTATAGCCCATCTTGCTTTTATAGTCTTGAAAACCACTGTTGTTTTTATTTTAGTGCAAAGAGCAAAAACAAAACATGTGGTAGCTTTTTAATAATTAAGAATACAAATAAAGTTGAAATTAGAACACCTAAATACACGAAGTGCATTTGCAAAACGGGTCTATGCTTAGTGACGTCACGCCTCCCGCGCCAGCGCAAATGCGTTTCAAGGACCTGAATAATTATTTGAACTTATTTCGCTAATAACTATGAGACTAACAGTCATTTAGAAAAATATTTTAAATAACAGTATAATATAAAATTCTGAACTCGTTGGGAATAAATCTGGAAATCATGCAAGGACCCTATTACCGCACCAGTTGCGACTCTGCACAGTCTGCACTGAGTATTTGAATGAACAAGGAATAAAGAAAAGCACATATATATGTACGAGGGTAATTTTTTTTCAACCTCCGATAGGCTATAAGTAAAAGACAAATGTATATAAAAAATCATTTTATTACTAAAAGTTCTGTATACTTATGAGTACTTTTCGACATACTCACCATAAAGATTGAGGCATTTGTCGTATCTGTGGACAAGCTTTCCAATACCGTCTTCATAAAATGTTGCCGCCAACGCATTTAAATGAGTCTTGACGTTGTCTTGAAGATCCTCGGTAGGTTATTGTGAAACTTTACGACGTTTGCGGAGAGACATTCAAAACAAGAAAAGAGGAACGCGGATTTCTGGAATTTTTTCTGATCCATGAGCCATGATCCAGCATTCTGAGCATGATCCACCCAGCCCGTCCACACAGTGCTGTTGCAACCCAACGGCTCCTTGAGCAATTTCAATGGGACATTTCCGATCACCCGACATACAGTCCCGACCTAGTACCGAGTGACTTTCATCTTTTCCCTGAACTGAAGACGTGACTTGAAGACGAAGGTGAAGACGTGAAGGAGGACAGTGCTTCCAAACTACCGAGGACCTTCAAGTCAACGTCAAGACTCATTTAAATGCGTTGGCGGCAACATTTTATGAAGACGTCATTGGAAAGCTTGGTCACAGCTACAACAAATGCCTCAATCTTTATGATGAGTATGTCGAAAAGTAACCATAAGTATACAGAACTTTTAGTAATAAAATGATTTTTTTATATACATTTGTCTTTTATTTATAGCCAATCGGAGGTTGAAGAAAAAACGACGGAGACGTAGGGCATTAAAAACAGAAAATATATTCTTACAGGAACACAGAAAACTAGCAATATTGAGACCATCAATAAATATAGAGGGCGTTGTACAGGAATAGAATTAAACAAAATAATGTCGATATGCAGTAGTTGATCCTTAACCAATGACGCGCATGCTTTTGTTGATAATGACCTTTAAGCTATCCAATAATTTAACAAAATTCCGCTAGAATGCAGTTCGATCTTTGGCGCGTCCCAATAATATAATAATACAATAGTGAGGGCTGAGCTCTCACTAAATTATTTTAATGAGGGTCACAGCCTTCGAGCCCCCACATTGTCGGCGCCTATGGTATCCATTGTTTAACTAATTTAACTAGAGCAATAGAGCTTTCAGAGCAAAAGGAATTGAAATACCAAACCCAGCAGAAATAGCATAAATGAACTAAACAAGATATAGTTATACCCAATAAACGTAGGTTGTAGATTAAAAAACATATCAGAGTTTGGTACATCTCTCCATTTCATTCTAATCTGCAATCCATTCTTAATTTTTTTTTCTTTAGTCAGCGATGTGTCTGAATATGTTAAATAGTATTTGTTCAATCCTGTCGTTAAAAATTACTGTTTCTTACCTCGATACCAAAGGTGAAAACGTTTGTTTTGTCCATTCAACCTACTTACATAGCAACGTGTGAGCGAAAGCAGTGGGTGAAAAAATTTTCACTCACTCCCGATAAGTAAAATTATAAGCTGAACATTTAACCAATTTTATTCATATCAGTAACACATATCAACAAAATTACTTATAAATATGAAAGTTAACATTACAATTGTTAAAAATCGGTTGATTAATACCAGGGAATTGATCTTTGTTGACAAATAATGAGAAATTGATTGTTTGTTTTATGACGAATGATGAGAACCATAACAACGAAAACCGCCTCCTAGTTTTTCTGCAATTATTCTAAAAATTTAAATTTATTTATGTATTTTTTTAATTTCTAATAGCAGGATTGAACAAAACGCTATACAGCACTCGTGGAAAACTGAGTCGCTCACTTGTGTGTCGTTCCACACTCGGCTTCGCCTCGTGTGTAAAACTTTTAGTTTCTCCACTTGTACTGTAATATACTATTAATTTAATATTACTTGTAAATTCTATACAAATATTATTTATTATTACCAAGTTTGTATACTGTTTGTTTTTTGTAAATGATAATATGTATAGAAAATCATCATTTTCTTCCTAAATTTGTACCCGTGGAACTTTGCTTGAACTTGTTTAACTTGATTTTAATTATTAATAATACCTACTAGTCTCATAAATACTGTTACACAGTTGGTTTGTTACAAAATGAAAACAACAATGTTTTTTTAAATATCTTTACCATGGTTTCATTATTTGACTACTATGAAATAAAATACCAAGCAATTATTATAAATGGCTGTCATCTGCCTTCACATAAGCCCTCGAGACAGTTTAGTGACTAGTGTATTGCAGCATGCACCTCATACACTGGAAACTTGGACACTGCATGGACAACGAATTTCTTTAGCGACTTAATACTTTTTTGTCTTTTAGAACAAATTATGCTCTCTAAAAGGAGACAAAATTTGTAGTCCTGCAGATTCAGATTTGGGCTTCAGATGGTCAATTCTCACATCTGATGAGGTCTGGTATGTTGTTTTTGAGCGATGTTTGTGATGATCTTGCTTTATGGACTGGTACAGAATCTTATTGAAAGATCCATTCTCGATTGTTGCAGAAGGTTTTGCTGAAGGGCTTCAAAATGCACTTCCAAGAACAATTCTTGCTACACTGTGGCCGATGTTTTAATTTCTTTTTCACATAAATTGAAGTCTGTGACCCCATCATAGCTAAGACCTCATCAAACCACAATAGTTGTGTAGAATGTGACCTCTCTGAATTTTCCGGACGTTAGAAAGCTGCCTTAGATGGCCGAGCACACACTCTTGTCATTCCATTTATTATAACATTCTTCTATACTGAGAATTTGTCATCTGTGGACATTTTTTGGTGCTTTTCATCAGCGTACCGAGCAAAAAGCTGTTAAGAGTTATCCTTTTTGTTTTTCTTCAAGTCAGCGGTACACAAGTACCTGGTGTCTTTTGTAAGCACCTAACTCTAAAGTTTGTTTTATGATACGAGACATTGATAGTCATCATATCAGCATCTTATGCAACATAATCTTTTGGTGTTGGGGCGAATTCCAGTCGATTCGGCCCTTGACAGCTTTAATTGCTTGTGACGTGCATACATTCGTACAGATATTTAAACACTCTTCTACTCCACCAACAATTTAATGGCTTAGTAAACAAACATTTACCTAATACGAAGTGGTTACAAGGTGTTGGAGATAGTGCTTCTCTCTATGCTGCACTCAAGAAGGACAATCACAACAATTTCATTTTCATTGAAGCCCCCATTCCATTATTGAAGCTTTATTAATTTTAAAGGGATTTTGTACATATAAACTCTAAATCTCAATTGTCAAATATCAAGTAACATTACATGAATACTTTCAGTTTTTCATATGCAATAGATACGTTCAAAGTTGTAACAATATTTATGAGACTACTGTAAGGGCGGTTCGGGGTCCGTTTACGTAGTGGCGCAGTGTGTGGTTTTCGGTGATCTCGGTAACTCTCGGGCGCCAGTTATTTTAACGTGGTATGCTCCACGGAACCGGGTAACTGCTAGTGGAGAAAGGATAATCCAGGGAACTGCTGGGGTTGCTGAGGTGGGCCCTGTCTGGATCACTCCACGGTCTCCAGCTATTTCTACTAAGACACTTAGAAAACGTAAAGGGGTTATCAGCAAATAAAAGACAATCAGAATACCAAACAACAAGCAATTTATTCTTATTACTAGTTCCTACAAACTTTACTACTACCCTAATAAGCTTACGGTTAATAACGGAATTCCAGGCAAGCGGGGTGCAAAAATACAGCGTAGCAAAAGCGAACCAAGCGTGCGGGTACGATGCTAGAATACAGGGCGGGATGGGGAATACGGGGTATCGGATGGTAACGAACGTACCGGATAAGGAAAGATCGGACAGGGTGTGTGGATTGAGACCTCCCGGAATATTCGCAGTGAGGTCTCGGACAGAGTGCAAGAGATGAGACTTCCCGGAATACTCGCAGTGAAGTCTCGGACAGGGTGGACAGGATTGCAGAATGAGACTCTCCGGAATACTCACAGTAAAGTCTCGGACAGGGTGGACAGGAATGCGGAATGAGAATTAATAAAAGTTGCACTAAAATAGATATTGCGCAACTTTATATAACCAACACGTCGGTCAATTTTTATATTGCGCAACTTTAGTAAGTGTACCTGCTCACACATAGCAATTTTAAAAGTGTACGCAACTAGAAAAGTGGCGTGCAACTTTGAAAATTGCGCAATTTTTGAACTTGCAGCGGTGTTCACACATCGCAACTTGCCATTTTATCAAACTTGCGCCATTTTTCAGATTGCGCAATACGAAAAGAGTACAAGTCTACAAGCACCTTTAATTAAGGTCGAGTTATTTTTATTAGCGTACTCCGTGATCAGATGTTTATTATAATTTCGTTATTTGTTCGATTTTTCGTGTTTGTTAAATGTTACTTAAGCAAAGTAAATCTGCGAATGAGACTGTATTTGGAACATTTTATTATTTCAATTTATATAAGTTCGGATTTTTTTAAAGACAAATAATTCTATTTAATTTGTTCTGTATGCAACATTCAAACTTGCTTTATTGAACTGCAAATTCAGCTGCTTCGGTGGAAGGTTCGAGTACCGTTCAATTTGTAAAGTATTATTATTATTTGATAAAAAATTTCCTTCATACAGTTTCGGAGGAAATTGAGAAAGGCAGATCAAAACCAGAACTTTTAAATTTAACAACAAAGATTAAAACCTGCACCAGGTATTTTGCTAAAAAAGACCGGAAAATCGAGTCGCATTATAAATAAATAGTAGTACTTTTTTTTTAAATAAAGAATAATAGTCAACAAATTCCATAAGTATAATGGACGTATTCTTTTGCACAGTGATTAAATCTACACAATCATAAAAATTTTAAAATGCTTTGTCACAAATGAACGTTGGCAATAGTTACAAGTTTCGTCACAGCACCTTTTATACTTCAATCATGTCAATCACAGAATTTCTACGATTCAAAGGGGTAAGGGAATTACCAATCATGCTTAAAATATCTTACTAGGTGGGAGTTAATCAGTATTCAAAAGAATGAGATGTGCTAAAAAATTACCAATCCGATTAATCATTGTAGAGTAAAAGAATACTACTGAAGTGTAAAAATTCTTCATTAAAAGACTTTTAAGCTTATTAATTATAACACTGTTTTTTATTGTACCTAGGTTTATTAAAATTTAAATCATGGTTGCTTCCCTAGCCTAAATTCTCACCGCACGCCACTGTTATAAATGAAGGTTTATTTAATTTTAATTAGTAGTTGCATTTGCCGATTCTTTATCGTTATTCAAAGTTAAACTGAAAGAACGACGCGACGTGGCGCGAACGCCAGTTACAAGCAAGAAGTACTAGCTCAATAACTAATTTCTATGCAGTTTTAATGGAACTTAAATATTATTAAAAACTTATGATTTTCGATAAACAATGACCGATTACAATTCTTTTTTTACACCCTTCAGAAGCGCGAGGGTGTAAAAAAAGAACTAAAAAGATAGTATAATAACAAGTCTGACGCTTTGCAATGTTCAAGATAATCATCTGTTACATAAATAAAAAGATTTACAGATGTGTTTGCGAGTGGTAAGTTTACGGCAGATTTGCATAATAATTAATAATAATAATAAATAGCTAATGCGTATCGACGATCACTACCTCATACACGCGCTTGTATCCAGGTGCTCGCATAAGGCTGTCTCGCTCGCACTCACGGGTCTGCATAAGGCTATCTCTCCGATTTGACTTATGTCAAACGTGTTTTATGGTCTGTCGCTTTGTGTCCACAGCTTTGTTATTTTACTTTAAATGGTTATTTTTATTATGCAGCTTTATGCAAATCTGTCGGAAACCTACCACCCGCAAACACGTCTGTATTTATCGTTTTTATTTATATACCAGATGGTTTTCTTTAACATAGCGGCAGACTTGTCATTATAGTTTTTTTAATACTTTTTTACACTCTTCAGAAGCGCGAGGACACTAAAACCACCACCGCAAAGTTGCCAGACGTCGGGTTCCCTTCTCAGTACATTCAAAGGGACCTTCCATAGCAATTATACGCTTGTTAAAAATACTGTAAGGAATCCGTCGCTGGCTCTTGAACTAACAGTTATCACAGTTTTACATGGAAAACTTGTGAAAAACCAATAACTGCTATACAACCATTTTTGTCAAAAAAATATTACAGTAATTCTAATTTGCAACACAAGATTTTAAATTTAGAAAAATAGCAGACTAAATTAACATAGAAAAGCATACGCTTAAAACTTTTTATAGTATTTATACAACCATTTTGTTTGGTTTAGATTTAAATCAGAACACAAAAAGTAGAGTTCTGGCATGCAGCATTTTTTATTGAGCAGCCTGATTAAACCCTAGTGCTTCTACATAAAATCATACCAAATATGTACTATAGTTCCAACCATCCGATATTTTACGCCAGACCTGGACAAAAGGCCAATCGTGGTCCATGTTACTCTACAAAACAGTAACATCATATTGAAGAAATAGCTAAATGTGTTTGGTAGGTTGCAACAGGCAGATTAGAAAAGTTTGTACAGGTTTGTTTCTCACAATTTCAAATAAAACCACAAAAGCATATAAAATGTGTTTTAAGCTTTTATTAAACACAAATGTACAATATAAAAAAAAAATTAAATTATGATCTTGGTCGTTCCTTCTTTTCTTTGTATAAAGCTAGAAGGGAAACATTTGCAACTTTAACAACCTGAAATAAACAACCATTTCATAAAAACATTCTACACAAGCAATTTACACATTAATTTACCTTAAATCTAACTCCGGGAATATCACCTACAGCATGACCTTTACGACCAAATCCTGCAACTAATACTTCGTCGTTTTCTTCAATGTGGTTCAAACAACCATCCCGTGGTACGAACGCTGTGATCTTTTTACCATTTTTAATTAATTGAACCCTTACACACTTACGAATGGCAGAGTTTGGCTGTTTAGCTTCAACACCTCTAAAATTATACAAACCATTTTAGAATGTTGTTCAAGTTAAGCACAAATTATTTTAAACAAAATATAAAAATAAATAGATTGCCGACTCTAAACAACACTACGCACAGAATTTTCCTGTGATTGAACTAAATAAAGCCAGTCACATGGAAATTCTGCGCACAGTATCATTTTGTTTTTCAGAAAAATTGTTGGGTACATATCAGAACGTAAAGTTAATTGAAGTAACTTCCCAATGGTTCAGCACCCTTCTTTTATATCGCATTGTATAATTAACACTGAATTGCTATGAAAGTTAAACAGTGGTCTCACAATGCTACACTAATTTACTTATGTTAACCATTTACAAAGCTATAGAAGGCACTCTGTGTTAATGTAACGAATGATTTTTACACTTGTGAAATTATTTATGCTTGCACACTTCGAAAACATTTCCTTCTTTTCAAGATATAAATAGATATCGAACACAATCCGCGTTTAATAAGTGATTATGTTGATGTTCACTCTTGTACACTGATAGAAATAAAATCATCAATACACTAACACATAAAATCCATGCAAAGGTGCGTACTTCCAATTCTAACCTATAAGAAAACCACTGGAACTTACACTTTTTCCAACACAATTCCTTTAGCGTGAGATGCACCACCAAAAGGATTGGCCTTCCAACGTGTGCCTAAATGGGCTTTTTTATAATCTTTATCGGCCCACCGCTGTTCTCTGCGGTGATTCACATGTTTTCTTGCAGTTCGTAAACCTCTAGGTTTTCCTAAAAGAATATGCAAAATTAGTAATTATTATTATTAAAATACCTGTACAGATAAGATTAATGCACTAAAACAAATCGAATATTACTAATAGATGATGATTTTCAGTATGAATATAGCATGGATGATGAAGATTAAAAATTTGGATAACGGTGACCGTCAACTATAAGTTCTAATGGAAGCTGATTTTATGAAGTTTACACAATTATATCACTAAAATGTTTAATGCGAACATAGAATGAACTGCAATGAATAATAACAATTTAGTTTCTGTTATAAAAACTTATTTTTTTGTAAGTTATTAAAATTTACATCAAAAAATAACACTCACCCATGGTGAAGCTTCACTTACGGGACCGGAAAGACTATTTTTCTGCCAATATGACAAATTCATTAAACTCTAAATTACCGCGCAGGTCTGCCAACATTGCCAACACAATATCTAAACAACTAAACATTCTCTAACTAATTTACTTTTGGAATATGTAATTTTTCAAGATTTGTCGTATTGCATTGGTTGATTTAATAAATAAAAAAATATTTTCTAATTAATTTAAGTTTTACTTTTTGTAAATCTTTACGTAAATAATAATAAAAGGTAATTGAAATCTAACTAAATTTAATGATGTAAGTTGGCAATATCCCAAAATTGATCTCCAATGAACAAGAAGAATTGCAAGTTTTGACAGTTACAAAGCGCACTTTTTGTATATTTTTTTAAGCAGCATAATCGAGTTTTGATGCTGTATAGCTTTTTTTGTCTTTCTATTCTGGCCCAAGCGTTTACGTTTAGTCGTCCTAGAAAACCAGGCGTCATTTTTATTAGAAATAAAGGTAAATTCCTAAAATATAGTTGAAAATAGGGTTAAGGTTGTTTTGTTTATTTTGGTTTTTATTTGACAGATAACTAAAATTTAAAAAAAAGTTTTTGTTTATATTTCTATTCTTAAGTTTATTTTATAATTTTGAATACTCCTTGCAGGATTATTATCACTTTCTTTCATGAGATTGTTGAAGGATGGAGAATGAGGAACAAGAAGTCGATTTTCATTCAACATTGGAACCTGATGTTATTATTGATGATAATTCGGTATGTTTACATACCTTTATTCATAATTTATAACAAGTTATAAGATGGTTTATATATAACTGCTTAAAAAGAATATAAATTGTATTTATATTATGCTGGAAGATCTCACTGACATGAAGATTTTCAGTCATAATTTCTCTAAAATTATTAATGCAATAAACAAATAAAAATACAAAAGTTTAAGTGGGTTATACTTAAAGTATTTTTGGATATCCCAAACATCTTAAGTATGTATTTACATCTACAGCACAGAGACCTACTTAAACTCCATCGCATATTTTTTGTTCTTGTATTATAAGTTATTTGAAAAACAATTTAATAAATCTAAAAATACTATTTTAGAGCAATGGACAGTTTTATGAAAATGCAGAAGGAAATGGTCATGGAGATATCTCGGATAATAGCACTCAAGGTCAACTTAGTCCCGAAATATCACTCATACCAGTTAAAAGAGATTCGATTAAAATCAAAATGTTCGACTTCTCACATAAAGACTTACCATCAGATCTAGACGAACGTAAAGTACAAAGGATTCTACATAGATCTCCCAGACAAACTGTAAGACTGATAACTAAAGAAGAAGTGCAACAAGCAGAAAACGGTAATACTCACTCTAAAAGAAAATCACTTCCTTTAGAGAAATGTCCTATATGTAAAAAATTCTTCCGACGTATGAAAACTCATTTACAAAAACACGAAAACGTAAAACGAGACCCTAATGATCCTTTAACATGTCGATTTTGTATGAAGGTTTTTAATACAGGTAGTAATCTAAGTATACACATGAGGACACACACGGGGGACAAGCCTTACATATGTGAAGTATGTACGAAAGGATTTGCTCAGTCATGTAATTTAGTAAACCATATGCGTATTCATACTGGTGAAAGGCCATTTAAATGTCCACATTGTGATCGTGCGTTTACACAGTCTGGTAATCTTAGTAATCATGTAAGGTTGCATACGGATGAAAAACCATTTAAATGCCATTTTTGCGAGAAGGCTTTTACTCAATCAGGTAATCTCAATTCTCATATTAGAAACAATCATAAGTTCATGGGTAGTATTCCAAATAACATTGAAAGCGAACTAAACAATCTCATTCAGTAATTCATAATTGTCTTAAAAGTAAGTTTATCGCAATACTCATATCAATCGTATATACGCTTTGTCTTTTTGTGCTTGATTTTAATATAGTTTATTGCTAGATAGAATTGTGATTTTTTCGAAGTAACTCAGTATGGAAAGAGAAATGTTTTGTTTGAGAACAGGAATGAATGACGTGTGTGAAAATAAAATAAGTGTATAATGAAATGTGTTTTTGATTTAAGTTTTTTTATTGTAAATGTAGATCATTTGTGTGAATATTAATTATAGGCAAACAAAATAGTGCCAAACTTATTTGTGTTTTTAAATATCTGTGTTAAAAGTATAATAATTAAATAAAATAATGGGAATATGATTTTCATTACTTTATTTTATATAGCAATTATTAATATGAATTTGGATTCTTGCATGGTGTATGAAAGATGTGATAATTATTATAATGTCTATTTTTTTTGTTATTTTCGTTCTATTTTACCTACAATTTTTATTTATGTATCCTTCTATGAATATCTCTTCACTATAAATATATCTACCAGCATGCTGATTAGTTTTAATAGTTTGTCCATAATGTAAGATATTATATTATATAAATAATTATATTATTATATATAAGGTACGTTTCCGTACTGAGATTGCAAATTTAAACTTTTATGACGTACTTTACTATTTTAAAATATTGTTCCTTACTAATATAAACGAATATCAAAGTTGTAATTTATTATTAATCAGTCCGTAGTATTAAAAAGAATTACGTTCTGAGATTACTGACCTTTTAAGACTGATTTTTTTATAATATTTATTAAAAAATTATTTTTTTGAAAAGTTGTACTTATTTTTTTAGTTAAAAAACTCATTAATACACTAGTATTAATAATAAAAAAATCTAAAAAAATTAATAGGGAGGCTACGTTGTGTCATATATCGTACTATGTAGTAATGGAAACAGGCTCTATTTGGATTGTGTTTATGAACAGATAATATTAAAAGTGTGCTATTTGCAATGGTAATATGTTTTTGTATTACATTCTGTAGTATAATTGATAATTTTATACAGCCATTACCAGGTCTAAGGGTGACCTTGCCGATACTGTAGTTGTGAGTGCACAATCTCATGTAGGGGAAGAGGGGGAACAGTGTTACACAAAAAATGTTTTTTGGTATAACTCAGAACCAAATAAAAATTTATTCTCTTCCTAGTTTAAGAGTTACTAATCTTCCAACTTTTACATTTAACTCACTTTGATTATTTCAACTTTTAGAGAAATTAAGATTTATTCAGCTTGGTGCGCTGTGTAGCACGGTATCCTAATAGTGGCGTACAAATTTACAAGGAAGGGTTAACAATGTTAATAAAACAACTTAAAATTCTTATATTCTTGCGTTGTACCTATGAATTTATAAGTTGGATTAACTTCTGTATTCGTTTTACGTGTAATTTCCCCTAATTGACAAAATTCTGAGTTTTATTCTAGCCCCTTGTTGTATTACCACAAAGTTTCCAACATCGATATGATTTGAATGGAATAATGTATCTTTGTCACTTAGATGCAACTTGAACTGATCACTGTCTGCACAAGTGTTATGTTACATAAATAATGTTACACCGAACCCCACTATCCACTGTGACACTGTACCCCAATTATCAAAAATCTATACTCAAATAGTTAATAAGGGCACAAACAGTTTTTAGATTAAGTTCGTGCTTCTCCGGCGTAAATAAGTTTACAAACTACTTATAAATAAATTTTTAATAATCTAGCTTTAATTAATTTAATCATGAAGTAAATTGCATTTTACTTGAAATAATTAATTTTGATATTAAAAAACATACATACCTTAATTTCTTGAAAACCCATCGGTGAAAATTAACCAAAATGCACCTACACTTGGTTAAAACCAAAGTACTTCTAACATGAAAATTTTAAAAATTTTTAAGATAAAGCAATCCTAAAAACATTAAGTGTAACACTGTAATACGTGTAACACTGTTCCACCTCTTCCCCTATATATAAAATTACAATCGCTTTTTCTATTTTATACCTAAACTACAACCAATTATGGAGTTAATTACACAATCAGCAAGCAACTGCCCTGGCCTGGTCATTACTAAACAATCTATTTTAAACATTATAATAAATGCAGGGTTGATAGGACATATTTATTCGTATATTTTAAAAAACAGCCCAATTACTCATAAATTATTCATAAAATGTTGATGATTATTTAGTGGTCTGTGGTGGTTTCATGTACCATCTCTTATTCTTTTTATGATGTCATTTTTTAAATGAAAGGGAAATATACAGCTCTCCTAAGCCAGAATGACGTAACTCAAAATTTCATCGGCTACGAAAAGGTACCGTCGTGGTGCAAATCACATTAGTGACAAATCGCATTTACAAAACATGGCGTTAAAAACCATCTTACAAGCTATTCTGTCCTGCTAAGCTAAAAAGTCCTATCTGCAAAACATCAACTCAGAAATATACCATATCTTTTCTTAGCCAGTTTTGCAGATAGGACTTTTTCGCTCAGTAGGCCAGTATTATAGTAAACCTTTACTTTAAAAAATTGTAGTTTTTGAAAGAATTGTGCTATTAACATTTGGTTTTCAATAATAATAATAATCTTTATATAGAATACTAATTAAACCCAATAATATAAAATATAAATAAACTTTCATTACAACAAAATGTACAAAACTATTAAATAAAATAAAGCAAATAAACAGATAGTTAAATCTCCAAAAATAAAATTAACACAAAATCAACTAAACAAAAAGTAATTAACCACAAAATTAACCAAAGAACGAAGTTAACCAAGCATATATTTTTTTAATTCAATTTTAAACTTATTAATCAAACTTATATCTTTTAACGCTACATTTATTCATTATACCTAATTAACGTTTTACAAAAACAGAATTAAACGATAATACTCTACCCCTCGTTTGTACATAATAATTATTTTTGTTTCTAGTGTCATAGTTATGAACAGTATCACATTTATATAAGATATCATTGAAATAAGATGGCATAGTTCCTAACTTAATTCTATGTAAAAAACCAACATACAATATTCACACAATTGTTTGACATTTAACCAATTTAAAGATTTCAACATAACCCTCACTGATGTATATTTGTTACAATTTAAAATTAATCTCATGCCTCTATTCTGTAAAATTTGTAATCTATCTAATGACCCTTGATTGAATAAATATAAAACAGTTCCACAAAAATGATAATATGGCAATACAATAGTATTGTATACAACTCTTCGAGTTAATCTGTAAACAACCTACTCAATCTAGGCAATACACCTAATTTTCTAGCTATCTTTTTGCAGACGTAATCTGCATGATTCACAAATTTAAGTTCTCTGTCAAGTATTGTTCCAAGATACTTCATTGCCTCTACAATTTCAATTTTGGAACCATCCACTAGCACTTCCAAATTATTCATGTTCCAGAAATTCACCACATTCTTTTTACCCAATAGCATACCCTTTATTTTATTTACTTTCAATTTATTAACTACAAATCAATCACTAACAACCTCTAGAACTTTGTTTAACTGCTGTAGAATCATTTGTAAATCCACTCCCGAAAAATATATCACTGTATCATCAGCAAAAAAATTAAATTTACCATTACTCATTAACAGTGCTAGATCATTTATATATAAGATAAATAATAAAGGCCCAAGTATGCTCCCTTGAGGTACACCAACATTTATTTGTCTTTTAGAAGACACGCTATTGTTACATTTAACTTTTTGGTACCTATTTGTTAAATAACTAGCCACCCAATCCAAAACTTTTCCACGAATGCCATATCTGTTGATTTTATTTAATAATCTACTCCTAGGCACTGTTTCAAAAGCTCTATCACATTTTGGCCTTTATCTAGAGCTTCTTTCCAATCATGTAAAACCATTTGGAAAGCAGTTTCGCAACTAAAATGTTTTCTGAAGCCTGACTGATATTCGTTTATTATGTTTTGCTCTGCAATAATTTGTAGAAGCTGAAAGTAAACTGCTTTTTCTAAGATTTTCTCTAGTGCAGGTAACATGTTGACTGGGCGAAATTCTTCACATTTTTTTGTTTTAGGAATTTTACCAATAGGAATTATAGTAGAAATTTTCATTATATCAGGAACCACACCTTTCAACAGTGATTCATTAAGTGTGTGCAACAGTGGCAAACTAATTTCTTCAAAAAATTCTTTAATAAAACTTATGATAATATCATCAGGACTCCCTTTATTGGACATACTGTAAACAATTTTTTGTAGCTTATCTCTATCAAGTAATTGGAACTCATTCAAACTTATTACATTATGCTCTATATCAAAATTTACATTTTTATCTTCTATGCTATTAACAATATCTTTCACAGTTAGAATCTTGAAAGTTTATTCTAAATGGAGGTAGAACTAATTCAAAATCAAATTTTTCACCCAGACAGTACCTCTTCATAGCCGGTATCACATATATGAAATATTGAAAAACATTAATCAAATATCACTATTATTATAAGTTATCAAATATACAGTCTGTTTGATTTAAAATGCTCTGCTCCTTATAGCAGTTTTACTTTCGGTCAGAAATGGTATAAACCATATACATAAACGTATTATTGAATAAAAAATCTTAAATAAAATTTTCTATGTTCTGGTTCAAAAATTCTGTGTTTAATAAATCGGCATGAGAGTGATCGATCGTCATCCAACTTTTTTTTAAAATTACATGATAGGTAGTTTTTTTACTGAAATCAATAGAGTATTATGTTATCTTGTTAACCATAATAAATCTTCATACTCACATCAGGGAATTTACGGCTAGTAGGCTTTATATTGTGGTTAGCTTAGCTTAGATAAAATAGTAAAACTTTAATTATTCTGATGTTCCACATCTGTAAAATTTATTAATTTGAGCAGATATAACCTGGACAATGAAGATTCGGCCACCTTGTATATGGTTTATACCAGCGGTCGCCAACCGGTGGTCCGCGGACCACTGGTGGTCTGCGAGAAAATCTTGGTGATTCGCAGAAAAATCTGGACATTTTTTATGTTTAATTAATAATAAAACAAAAATAATATTATTATTAATAAGAAATTCTTTTACTATCCCTGAACATATTGTTATGGGCACTCACATTATGGATACTAATAGTAACAAATACTCAAATAAATTTAAACAATAAGTTTGTTTCTGAACAGTGAATATTTGAAGTTTGAATACTTTCAAGCTGAAAGAGTGAGTACTTTGTGATTTCAAATGGAACATCTTGTATATTTTTTCACAGTTGGAAAGCCCATTGTTTCCCCTTTCTGAAAGTACTATACTCATGGTGCATGGTCATGGTTTTTACATAGGGTGATGGTTTTATAAGCTCTTAAAATGTATACTGCATGTTATTGAAATCTTCTTTATATTGTTCGATATGATTTAGTTTCAGCAAAACAGATTACACACTTAGCTTTGTCACTTAAAGTAAACATTTTTCTTAAAGAAACTGAAGTGCCACAGTTGTCAATAAACTAATGTTTACAAATGATGTTTCTTTAATTTCCAGAGTTTACTTTGTGAATCATTATCTTTTTTCGTAGCATTTTAATAACATACAGTATTCATTTTAAGAGCTTATAAAATCACCCTGTATAATAACCATGACAAGTCTGGCACTTTCAAAACGGGGAAGCAATAGGCTTTCCAATGGTAAAAAATATACAGGGTGTTCCATTTGAAAACACAAAGCTGCCCTATCCCCGAAACAACACTATCATTTCCAGTTAAACCAGAAGTGGGCCAGAAAAGACGGGTACTCAGAAAAAACTCATAAATAAGAAAAGGACTAGTAAAACCCGCATTTCATTACCTCAATTAGTTCAAAAGTTATATAGGTTTAAAAAGGGTCAAAATATAAAGGGGCAGCTGGTATTAAATAGATGCATTTCATATTATTAAAATGCACCTATTTAATACCGTTCTTAAGTTCTCTGATCATTATTTTACAAATGCATTTATCTTTAAAAAAAAATCATATTAGTGGTCCATGAGAATTAAAATGATGAATTTAGTGATCCGTGAGGTCCGAAAGGTTGGTGACTACTGGTTTATATCATTTCTGACCAAAAATAAACTTGATATAAAGCTGGGCGTTTTAAATCAAACAGGCTGAATATGATTTATACCATTTCTGACGGAAGATAAAGTTGCTACAAAGTGGGGCATTTTAAATCAAACAGATTATGTATCATAAAAACGTCAACTATTTCAGAATGAAAAGCTATTGAGATACGTCAATTTGGCTTAGCAGGGCTGTACAATGTTGTATCTTGATTAAAATAGGGTTGGAGTTTATGCAGACATTACGCTGGGAGTCACCCTTTCCCCCCATTATGCATATGTCACCAACTTTGCTTAACTCTCCAAATGAGCAAACGATAAAATCGTGAATGCTGGTTGTATTTCACCAGGAAGTTCATTCATTAACCTTCACTATCCATCACTACACTTTGTATAACTTTACTAAATGTTTGCTACATTACTATTATTATTATTATAAGCCCTTTATTTTCCCTTTTTTATTATGTACATATATGTCAGGCAGATAGTCAAATCTGGCAAATAATTATATGTCTACTATCCATTTTTTTTCTAGAGTCCTCTGACTTTGAAAGCGTATTGCTCTAAAAGTACTGAACCAAATTAAATATTTTAAAAACAAACAAATAGTAAATTTATTTCTACATACAACAGTACAATATTATATTTCTAAATTGCATACTTTTGTTTTTCTCGTACGATACGTAATAAAAGGTACCCATTTTTAGGGATACCCAATATTATTAAAAGTAAGTAAAATATTTTTATTAATTAAATTAATTTTAATTAATTTATTATTAAAGAAAGTATATGCAATATATCTATGAGATTTTTGTAGGTGTTAGAAAGAAATCTTGTGGTTGTTATGCTATTAATTTTCAGACAAAAAAGTGTTTTATTTAAGATTTATATGAAAAAATAGCAAACTATGTTTTCTTGGTTATTAATAGAGATAGCATCAACATTTTTTCGCTGAATTAATACTTTGTATGTGTAGACATTATTTTCTTTAAAGGAATGTTTCTAATTTTAACAATAAGAATGCTGTAACAAAAAATGATTTTTAGTGACAACGGTTTAGACAAAAAAAGGTTTTTTCGTTATTGCACTTATTGTTAAAATTAGGAACAATTTTTTGAAGAAAATAATATCTACATATGAAAAGCGTTCATTTAACAAAAAGAAATTGACGCTATCTCTATTAATAAATAAGAAAACATAGTTCGCTATTTTTTCATATAAATCTTAAATAAAACACTTTTTTGCCTGAAAATTAATAGAATAACAACCACAAGGTTTCTTTCTAACCTGTACAAAAATCTCATAGATATATCGCATATACTTTCTCAGCAAAAAATATTTCACTTACTTTTAATGCAATTGTCCCTAAAAATGGGTACCTTTAATTACGTATCGTCCATTAAAAACAAAAGTATGCAATTTAGAAATATAATATTTTACTGTTGTATGTAGAAATAAATTTACTATTTGCTCGTTTTTAAAATATTTAATTTAGTTCAGTATTTTACGAGCAATACGCTTTCAAAGTCAGAGGACTCTAGAAAAAAAGATGGATAGTAGTCATTTACTAAGTGACGGGGCAGATAGTAAGACGAAAATAAATCTGTACAATTTTGCTATATGCCTAGGCATTTATTAAATGGCGTTGTTTAGAACAGGCAGTTAGTAAATGGCTTAATGTGCTGTCGGCAAATAAGGTTTTAAACTTGTATAGTTGTATAGATAATAAGAGAATAAATTGTATAGATTTATTTTCGTCTTACTATCTGCCCCGTCACTTAGTAAATGACTAGGCATATAATTATTTTCCGGATTTGACTATCTGTCTGTAGCATATATAACAAATGAATGGTACAATATTAAAAAAATAACAAAACAATTTTTTACGGTTTTTATACTTAAATGGAATCCGTATCTGGGCATATGCTTCCTCAATATTTTTCCATCTGTCTCTGTCCTGAGCTTGTTGCACCCAGTTTGTTCCAGCTGTCTGGTTATTGATGAACTGTTAGTGGATTGTTAACAAAGGAAGAGACCCAACTGTTGATTGCAGTCTTATTGAAGATTTGCAGGGCATTAAGACTTAATTATTTACTATATCCTAATTATCTCTTGTTCAAAGTTTCTTAGCTGGTCTATTCGCCATTGCTGAAGTCATTACCCTTTTCATCTTTGTTTTAGTCACACTAAGTCCTTAAAATAACCATTTAATAGTAATTGCTTCTTTATTTAACCGAAATCTAGGAGCGTTTTTAGTTTCAGGAACAGATAGAAGTCAGAGAGAGCCAGAGATGCCAAAGAATTTTGAATTCAGTCAATTTTTACTGAGCAATAGCACTTAAATGATTAGTGCATTATCGTGGTGAAATGCTTGTTTTTTGTCATTCTCAGGTTTTTCTGGAATTACTTCCTTAAGCTTGTCCAAAAGTGTTTCTTAATAGTTTTTCCCTTCTAGATAATTGATCAACAAAATTTTCCAGCCAATTTTAAACAGTTCCAAATACTCGACTGTGGTTTGTACTCGAATGCGGTTTTGTTCTGGGTTACACCTGTCTTGTAGAAAGTTTTGCTAGACCTAATTGGTTGTGTTAAATATGTTTTATAAAAGATGTTTACGACCTCCTCAATTTTGTACACTTCCATGCGGTAATCTGTCAAAATCATATCATGGATTTTATCATTGATTTCTGCTGTAGTAGTTATTTCTGGACATCCTGAACATGGTTCAGTGTTTGTGTGTGTCTGCTTGAATTCTGCCGCCCCAAAACTCATGTAAAAAAAGAAGGTGAAAGTCTCAAATTTCAATTTTATCTATAATTGAAAACACACAAAGTACTTCGACTTGATTACTTGCCAAAACCACTCTTTGTGACATCAATTTCGTAATTTTTTTCAGTTTATATGAAAAAGTTGCCAACACAATGGCATGTTATTTCGAAAAGATCAATCTCCTAAAACTTTTCAATCTCTCCCGTGTGATTGTTTCATGGTGCTTCAAGTTCCTTTTAAGGCTCCTACTGCTGTTCCATTTTTTTTTTTCATTTTATTTTCTACCGAATGTGTATGTTGGCATTTATTGCTTAAAAAGTTGTTCTTTAAAAATTTATTTCTAGTCCTTTTATTTTACTTAATTTACTTAATTCAGTCAATTTTTACTGAGCAATAGCACTTAAATGATTAGTGCATTATCGTGGTGAAATGCTTGTTTTTTGTCATTCTCAGGTTTTTCTGGAATTACTTCCTTAAGCTTGTCCAAAAGTGTTTCTTAATAGTTTTTCCCTTCTAGATAATTGATCAACAAAATTTTCCAGCCAATTTTAAACAGTTCCAAATACTCGACTGTGGTTTGTACTCGAATGCGGTTTTGTTCTGGGTTACACCTGTCTTGTAGAAAGTTTTGCTAGACCTAATTGGTTGTGTTAAATATGTTTTATAAAAGATGTTTACGACCTCCTCAATTTTGTACACTTCCATGCGGTAATCTGTCAAAATCATATCATGGATTTTATCATTGATTTCTGCTGTAGTAGTTATTTCTGGACATCCTGAACATGGTTCAGTGTTTGTGTGTGTCTGCTTGAATTCTGCCGCCCCAAAACTCATGTAAAAAAAGAAGGTGAAAGTCTCAAATTTCAATTTTATCTATAATTGAAAACACACAAAGTACTTCGACTTGATTACTTGCCAAAACCACTCTTTGTGACATCAATTTCGTAATTTTTTTCAGTTTATATGAAAAAGTTGCCAACACAATGGCATGTTATTTCGAAAAGATCAATCTCCTAAAACTTTTCAATCTCTCCCGTGTGATTGTTTCATGGTGCTTCAAGTTCCTTTTAAGGCTCCTACTGCTGTTCCATTTTTTTTTTTCATTTTATTTTCTACCGAATGTGTATGTTGGCATTTATTGCTTAAAAAGTTGTTCTTTAAAAATTTATTTCTAGTCCTTTTATTTTACTTATCATTTAATGGAAAACTGTGTATCATTAAAGAATAACAAAATGTAATACCCATGATAAAAGAAATACTCAGTGAATATAACAAATGGATTTGTATTTAACATAGATTATTCCATACATACACTGCAGTGTCATAAAATACAAACATGCATGTATTTTAGCTTAGATTGTATTTATTATTTATGATCAAGCCAATGCATTTGGTTGCCAGTTATGTAGTCAAGCACACAGTTTGAGTGATCACAAGTGATTCGAATTTCATGCGTGTAACTACACCGAATAGTGCACTCGATCACATTATATTGTTTATACTTATTTAGTTTCATGGTCAACTACTATTTCTCCATTAAGTGGAAGGTATCACTAGAATCAGAAAAGAGTTTCTATTTACACACTATATACTACCCATGGGATGCATGCTAGTGCATTGTGCAGTTAGATTAACAGTAATAGTAAATTTTAACAAAATTCATAGCGATAATACCATGTGCAATATAGGTATGTTTTTATTTTATTGTCTCATTGCAAAAATAGTGAACGTGCAAAATACTTAGTTGAAATATTTGCCATTTGAATTTCTTTTTTTATTTTAAAGGACAATGTTGTTAATCATTATTAGTAAACATACAAATCCATTGATTTGGCATACAATATCTTCCTGAAACGTAATGCCAAATTACGTTTACAACCAACCAAACATTTTTACAATGGAACAACAAACAATAGAACTCCTAATTTAATTAAGAATAACTATGGTATGAATATTGTGATATTTTTTTATTTTAAGGTAGTACAATACTATGTGATCAGAAATGTCTGTAATTTTCTAATTAAGTTGGTATACCTAAATAATTGCAATACATGATAGATACAATAAAAATATGAATTTACAGTTATTCCATTCAGTCTGTGCATGTATGCAATGGTTTATTCACTTGTCATTAATTATTATTTAAAAATTATAATTATAAGTGACTTCAATAGAATTAAGAATTTTTCATTACCAACTTAATGAAAAAATCACAGATATTCCAAATTACCTAGTATGTAGTTTGATGTTCTAAACATACCACAGGTTAACAATTAGAATATTAACTAGTGTAACATCACAATAAGGGTTATTGTAGTTGTATAAATTGGGCTTGCTATTTAACAAAATGAAAAACACCAATGCTTTTGCTAATGGCTGCTGAATATTGTGTTTGGATCACAAACCTGATTTACAACACTAAGAATTGGCGGCTATAATGAATGCACTAAAAGTAAAACAATTATTATAGTGAATTAATAATGAAATCAATCATTAATTATTTAATACTTCATTAGTCATGAATTAATAAAGTTGTGTAAATTATAATTAATCATAAATTATTAATCTACAAATAGCTCACTTTTAATATTGCTGGTTTTATGGTATGTGTGGTTTGCTCTACAGACTGATTAATTTGATATCAAAAATGTGTATGTATAAGCAAAAATTACTTTTAAATTTGTATTTGTATTTGCATGAAATTATAATACAAGTAGTTTTATACATAAAAAATAAATCAATATATATTATAGTACCTATTTAGTTGTTTTAATTCTTCTTCTAATACTAATTTTAATTGAATAATAAATATTTTAATTGAATTGGGCAATATATAGTAGTTTTCAATCAGTTTTGGAATGAGATCATAAACTGTCGGGTAAATTTCTGTCTATGTTAGGGTGACCAGACGTTCCATTTTTAACAGGATTGTCCCTGTTTCAGTTTCGTGTCCCATTGTCCTCAAAAACTTAAAACCGGGAACAAATTGTCCCGTTTTTTTCTCATTGCATTAATTTTTAATCAGTGAAATAGAAATATCTTGATTTTGTGTTCATCGTATTTAAACATGTATTCATAAACATGGAATGAAATTTTGCCATTTTTGTTATTTGTGTGTGCTCGCTTTGACAGAATTTGTCATGCGCTAACGTACTAGTTCGACAAATATACAAGATCAAAATCTACATCAGCAGCAATATAATAGTTCTCCAATTTATACATATAGTCCAGTCAAATTAGAAAAAATAGCGTAAAGTTGAGGGAAGTCTGTGGATTGTTGCATAGGCCTTCTTGGAGGGCTGTTAAATAACCCCCTAAAAGTCACCGCCTGTAGGTGGCGAGCTTGAGGAGTAAAAGAGCTCTAAAATATTGTCCACATTTACAATTTAATATTGATACAGTATGTTGCAGGCATGCTAAATATGGAGCACAATCTTTATAATTATCTGTTAACAGACGTTTCAAGATACAAAACATTCTACGTTAGTCTCTTGGTCGCTAGTTCAACAAGTTTAAGACATCTATAGATTTTTAAAATTACACCTACATGAATAAATAGGGCAAATAAATACATGATTAAAAATAGCCGGTGTTCCATTTAAAATGAGATTGTTGCCCGTTATCGCCCCTACAATTTAAAGCAGGTAAGGAATTACATCGTGTATTTCAATCTTATAACAAAAATCATCCACGAAAAAAATTTACTCGATACCAAGATCTTACAAATAAAGGAAATTAGAAGGATTTCAAAAAAGGCGAAACACCCTGTACGTATTGGGTTGGATACAAAGATTGACTAGCACAGTGTACTCTCCTAAGAATTAATTTGCCAATACGAAACTTTCATCCGACTGACACCAAGGATAACAATAATATTGCCTGATGGATTTTGCCGAAGAGATGCTAAGGTAAAAGACGACTGGGCCACGATCGTGTCCGGCTCTCAACGAAAACCGTTAGGGGGCGTGGTTTACCCTCATTATCTCCTCGAGCTCGCCACCTACAGGCGGTGACTTTTAGGGGGTTATTTAACAGCTCTCCAGGAAGGGCTATGCAAAAATCCACGGACTTTCCTCAGCTTTCCGCTATTCATGAAAATTTGTTCTAAATTGACTGGACTAATATGTTTATGTTTGTTTTGAAATAAAGGTTATAATTCATGCCTATATTTTTAATCAGCCTTGCCCCTTCTATTGCATGAAAATCTTGTCCCATTTCTGAAAGCTTAACTGGCTGGATTCACAATTAAGCATAAGATCAATCTGATACTTTTTTGCACAATTAAACAAATAGCTAGAGCCGTTTCTGTGGCTACACCATTCAAGAAACTACAGTTGCTACCCATCTCTTCATAGAACAAAGGACTAGGCACCACTTAAATGGAAATCTAAGGACCAGTCGATTTTGTTGATTTTTATACCATTGGATAATAATGAAAAAACGAAAAATTCATATCAGTGGCCCAACACGGAGAAATTCATAGGAAAGCCGCAATTCGGGATTTTATAGCAACATAATTCCCATTTAAAATGCATTGCTGTCAATCAATTCGTCTCAACAATAGAATCTGATACTAACCCTGTCAGTGGCTCTAAAACTTTTTAAAATTTTGAACGAAACAATCAAGATATATATAACATATGGTATGTCAACTCGCTGTCATTTCGTCAACCAATTTTAACGCGAGCTAAATTTCTGATAGATGGCACGACGTGCGAGCATGATTGTCATTCTACAGCAACATAACTTGTAATAAAGAATATTTACTTTTGGCGTATTTTTCGTAATACAAATTAAATAAACTTTTTCATGATGATAGAGGTACAAGATTCTTTGGCACTATTAAAATGCTGAATTGTGACTTCTTTATTTAAAACATCTTTGGTAATAAAACTAAAATGAAATTTTATTTTTTACAGCAAACTAAGGTAACATCTTTCTTTATTTTAATTTAACTTAAATAATAAGAATACAAATTGACCTATGTAAACATTTCTTTTGAGAATTGTAATTAAATTCATCAATTATTTTGTAATATTTTACGGAAAGCAGATAAACTGCAAGCATGGATTCATGCAAAACTGTTACTGGTAATTAATAGCAATAAAGTACACATCTCAGCATAATTTTTATAGCAACAAGAAGCTAAATAGCAATATAAACATGGTCCACATGTGAAAGGGACAAAAATATTAAATACAACAGCAGAACACAGACTTTTGTACTGAAAAGCAATAGTTTTTTGACTTGATAACAATTATATTATTGTGCATCTAACTCTGTAACAAACAAGATCAATTACAGCAAAACTATCCATGAAATATTTATATTTTAAAAATTTAATTACAAACATTTATAAAATAACAAATAACAAGGCCATTGATGATGACAACAACGAAATCAATGATATACCAGACCAATTGTGGTCTGGCAAGGAATGTGAAGTCGGCATCGATCACTATTACAATAAAATCTAAACATAAATGTAATGCACGTAAATATTGGTTTGACCCTGTAGTACAGACATATACATATTTTGGAAACAAAATTCTTTCTGGTAACCAAATTTTGAAGTTATTTTAAGAACCTCAGTCACTTCCATGAGAATCCATACAAGACCTTCCATGCAATGTCCCTGAAAATATAAGAGGTTTCGATTAAAGCGATTTCATTTTATGATAAATTTAAAAATTACATTTTGACAACTGATTTTCTAAATACCTTAAATTGTGATTGAAAAATACATAACGGCCCTCACTCCATTACCATTAGCCACATACAGAAAGGTGGAATCCCTAAAAAGAGCAATTTTAATAGAACAATTAAACATCAAACTATTTACTGGTAAAATTTATCACATGATACGAATGGCGTTTTGCTATCGAAAACAAACCAAAAAAATTAGTTTAGAAATAATAAGTGTTCATTTATACTTGCCTGTTTGAGAACGCGCTATCTTTTATTAATTCTGGCTTGTTAATTATAATAAACAGAAACAAAGCTGCATAAGGAACATCAATTAAATTCTCGAATGACAATAATAAAAATATAAATTTTATTATTATTAAAAAAGCTTAATAAATTTTGAAGGTTAACACATGTGGTTTGGTTTGACACTCACGTTTCACTGTTGCGGAATCTAGCGGCGACTTTCGAACTAATGATCTCGTTTCAATTTTGGGTGACAATCCAACTCGGAAATTTTTAACCAATCAAATTACAGAATTTTTCAAATTGGGACCAATGAAATTAGTTTTATAGTGAAAAAAACACTAGTGGTTTTTTCACTAAGAAAAAACCACTTGTCAAAATGAAATGTCAAATTTAATTAAATTAATATTAACTACACGCGCTAAATAAAAATTTGCTCGGTGGATTGTCAAGCCGAATACAACTCGTGGTCTAATTTTTTCTTGCAAAATTTATCGTTTAAGACATTCGTAGCTTTTGCTTTTGGAAAATTACACTCGTTTCCTGCGTCGACTCGTGTAGTTTTCGTTGCGAAAGCTACTCATATCTGAAACGACAAATTTTGTCGGAAAAAATCAGACCACTTGTGATATTATATATGAAAAATTTATTATGGCAAGCATAGGGGAGTTGACCTACCAGTGTTTTATATATCTTGGAAACAATATAAGGTTTTAGTAAGTTTTGTTTTCTCAAGTTGCACATACTTAAAAATTTCAAAATTTGATTGACATTGGTTTGACAATTTATTCTAACCTTTTTTGAATAAATATTCAAAAATAAATAGACTTTCTTGAAGTAAATGCTCATGAAAGAAATCGAATAAAGCCTAAATAGAAATCAGGTAGGTATTTACTTATACAAACATGCAGTTTTTGTAATTGTCTATTGTAAAAAGTAGATTTTAAACTACAATTTGTGTATTTTCTTTTTAGCTTTTGTATTAAGCAGAATGCAACTGACTTTAAATCAATTGAAGATATAAAAATATTGCATACGAAAAGGTATTTGCGAATAATAATATTACAACTATTTTAGAAACCAATGATTTAAATAAATCATTTTTCTGCTAATGGCATTATTGTCAAAATTATTGAATTGTATGCTAGTAGTGCTGTTGAACATCGACAATATCCATTTTTAACTCATTCTATTTAATACAAGTTTTGTAAGATGCAGTGTTACGTTTGTGAACGAGAAGGACGTCCAAAAGAATTGCAACGTTTCAGTAAAATATAATATAAATACAAAGATTAGTTAAAGTTTCACAAGTTTTATTAATATCTTAACCTGACAATATTGTTTCGACACTTTGTGTCATTATCAATTGATAATGACACAATGTGTCGAAACAATATTGTCAGGTTAAGATATTAATAAAACTTGTGAAACTTTAACTAATCTTTGTATTTATATTATATTTCATGATTATGGAGTTCCACAAAGTAAAGCTGGAGACAGTAAACGCTAACGTTTCAGTAATTTAGATATTTATCTAGAATATCAACAACTTGCAACCAAACATCGGTTAAACAATGGATTACAACCCAGAGATATGGACAGAAATGATGACGTTTTATTATTCATGCAAATTGCCACACACTTATAGTGCAAACCATTGATGTGGATATAGGTGATGAAGACAATCTCAAATTCAACTGCACAGTTCAAAGACAAAATAAATATTGTATATACAATAGGCAAAAATTACTCCGAAAGCGCTCTTTGAAGTAAGATTGGAAGTTTACTCTTGCAAGGAGATCTTTATTTCCAGAAATGGGTTCTGCTGTGAAGAACATTTTGATGAAAATTACATGTTCCCCAAAATATCGTTGATCAATTCAGCACATCTTATTACTTTCACAAGGGCTACCATTTGCTGAAACCTGTATTAGTCGTCGCACTGATGGATATATTTTAGACGTTCACAGACTGTATTTTTCTGATTATAAAAATAACAATGCAGCTTTAGTAAGAACACCACATGAGAATAGAAAACGATGTGAAGATACAGAATGGCTATGTAACTAATTGGTTACATAATGATGATATAATAATCGTTAATACAAAAGCTAAAATGAAATAAATAACATACACAAATACTTAGTTTAAAATCAACTTTTTACAAGACAAAAAACTGCATGTTTGTATAAGTAAATGCCTATTATTAATCCATAAACTTTATCTTCAGCATGCAAAGCTGTAAATCTTTTACCCTCATTTTTAATTTTAGAAGGATTTTGCTTCTAAATCTGTGGTATGTAGCCACGTTCAATGTTGGCTACCATTTTAATGTATCCCACTTTCATCTAAATGTGTAAAAAATTATTGTTTCATTACTTAATAAATACTGTACCTAAATAGTTTTTAAAATTTTATTTTTATGTTTTAATATGTGGTTGTTCTAAAAAGAGCAACTGTTAATACAATCTGCTTACATTTGAGTACTTTATAGAACGATACAACGTAGTTCTTCCCATTTGATAATCTAAATCTTGTTTAGCATAAGGAAATAAATCATTTGAATAAGTAAAGTGTGGTATCTTTTTAAGAAAATTGCAGTTTTTCATTGATAACTCTTCATTTAAGAAGCGTAGATATCCCATAGAATAAAAACATTGTTACGTGCTAATTTCGTAGCGCCTTGTATAGCTTTGTATTTTATATTAAGTTGTATAGCGTTTAGGGATTTTTGCATTTTCTCTCCTTGTAGTTGCCATTTTGTTGTGGAACTATTTCCTGTTTGATAAGAGATTGTCACTCTTGTTTGATCCGCTTGTGAAGCTAGAAGTTCCTTGAAGAACCTTTTCGTGGACATCGCCGTCTAATTGATCTTTTCCTTTTATGTTGAGTTATGGGAATTGCCTTAGTGCAGATTTGATGATTGATTGTGGCGTTAGTTTTCCGATTTAGTTTATTGGAAGCCGTTTATGGGATATATTTCCACTTGTTCTTTTGAGGTTATGGAAGCACACCTTTTCGTAAGTTTATTGATTAACTTTTTTATCTCTCAATCTCTTACACTTAATTCTTTCGATAGGTTTTTATGTATAATCGTCGTTATATGGAGGCGATATAAATCTCTCTTAAGGTCAACTTCCATCGAAGGTATTTATAAAGTGTTGTGATGGTCATTCTGTTATTGCGATTTATTTGTTACAGACCTTTTTTTTATCTTGGGTTTGTCCTTTACTCATTTTATTACTTGCTGTATAACAAGTATACGTTGAATGTTTGGATTGGTACAAGACCGTTACACGGACTTGGTTGCTGTTGTCGGGATCACGTTACGTTCAAGCTTTGGAGACGTTCCTCTTCAGCTCTAAGAACAGTCACCGTATCGTGAGTTGGTTATAATTTAGCAACTGGTTACAACAACAATAACGTTTGACAACTCTTTATTGTATATAAAACATTTATGTATATTTGTATATTATGATTTTGTGTTAAATGGTTTTTCACCAGTGTGCGTGTAGCACTCATTACTAGATATCTGCTTCATATTTATAATTCTATCGCATACCATTTATTGTATGATATTGTCAAGACTATTTGCGAGTGTGTACGTAAGTCTTTGCTCCGTAATGGGGCCGTGTTGGCGCCCAACGTGGGGCAAAATAAGAGTTGTTACCAACAAAATGGGGACTGCTTATTGGGAAACGGTAACAACCTTTAACCGCAGTTAAATCTGTCGGCTGCCAGCTAACTAGTGGGAGGTCGTGGGTCTCACTAAAGGTCTTCTGTAATGGGCGCCAAGAATCGTCTAAGATAGCTACAGTATTGACCGACAAAATCTGAAAAGAGCAACACATTTGCGACTACTACCAATGTGGTCGACTTTTCCCAATAATGACTCCTCGATTGCTGAAAATATAAACTCCAAATACCACACATATAAATAATAGATCTTCAAGTAAGTTATGTACAGTGCTTTATTATTAATTAATTCCAATTATCAGCAAATTATTTAATGTGAAATAACCTTGGCAAAAATTGAATAGCGGTTATTGAATGCAATACACAAATTGCAAGGGGAAAAAGATTAATGCGAGCGCGATTACTTACTCTAAAGTTGATTTAAAGTCACAAAAGCAATAAGCAAAGGGCACGGTAATTTAAACACGTCTACAGGTACCAATCAGATTGCGCAATCATCAGCTCCAGTAGTGAGCTATTCATCTATTACGGAGCAAAGACTTACGTACACACTCGCAAATAGTCTTGACAATATCATACAATAAATGGTATGCGATAGAATTATAAATATGAAGCAGATATCTAGTAATGAGTGCTACACGCACACTGGTGAAAAACCATTTAACACAAAATCATAATATACAAATATACATAAATGTTTTATATACAATAAAGAGTTGTCAAACGTTATTGTTGTTGTAACCAGTTGCTAAATTATAACCAACTCACGATACGGTGACTGTTCTTAGAGCTGAAGAGGAACGTCTCCAAAGCTTGAACGTAACGTGATCCCGACAACAGCAACCAAGTCCGTGTAACGGTCTTGTACCAATCCAAACATTCAACGTATACTTGTTATACAGCAAGTAATAAAATGAGTAAAGGACAAACCCAAGATAAAAAAAAGGTCTGTAACAAATAAATCGCAATAACAGAATGACCATCACAACACTTTATAAATACCTTCGATGGAAGTTGACCTTAAGAGAGATTTATATCGCCTCCATATAACGACGATTATACATAAAAACCTATCGAAAGAATTAAGTGTAAGAGATTGAGAGATAAAAAAGTTAATCAATAAACTTACGAAAAGGTGTGCTTCCATAACCTCAAAAGAACAAGTGGAAATATATCCCATAAACGGCTTCCAATAAACTATATCGGAAAACTAACGCCACAATCAATCATCAAATCTGCACTAAGGCAATTCCCATAACTCAACATAAAAGGAAAAGATCAATTAGACGGCGATGTCCACGAAAAGGTTCTTCAAGGAACTTCTAGCTTCACAAGCGGATCAAACAAGAGTGACAATCTCTTATCAAACAGGAAATAGTTCCACAACAAAATGGCAACTACAAGGAGAGAAAATGCAAAAATCCCTAAACGCTATACAACTTAATATAAAATACAAAGCTATACAGGGCGCTACGAAATTAGCACGTAACAAATCCCCCCCTCACCAAAAGAAAATCGAACACGGAGAGATTTTCTCCAAATCAGAAGGTACTATACGAAAGCAAATACTTGCCAGTGCAAAACAAAAGAGGAAAAGGCATAAGGCCAAGATACGACGAAAAGCCAAAAGGGCAAAAAGGTAAAAACCACAAACCAACCCAAAAATATGTACACAATTTACTAGTTGAAAAGACAGCTAATAAATTTGCCAAAGACCAATAGGAGAGTGTTCAAGTGGTAGCAGTAATAGGAGTATACATTCAATACCAACCACGGTCGCATGCCGAAATGGAAGGGCTTCGTCGTCCGTTATGACCACCAATGGTCCAAAGCACAATTAGTAGCAACGTATCTCCTAAGACTGTAATCACATAAACCCTGTTCACCAAAGTTTATAGCAAGTACCCTTTTCCTGATTTGACTTCTGAAGAAGATTCTTGGAAGATTGTCTTACCTAAAGCTAGAAGAAATGAAGTACTACGACAATGTCATGATTCTACGACCGCTTGTCATGCAGGCGTAAGTAAAACTTTTCACCGTGTAGCTCGTTATTACTACTGGCCGAAGATGCGCCATGACATCGCTAATTATGTTCGACGTTGTGAAACTTGCAATCGTATCAAGCCTCTCCGTCAAGCTTCTCCTGGTTTTATGGGTGGCCATACCTTAATTTCTAAGCCGTGGGAAGTCATCTGTCTAGATTTAGTTGGACCTTTACCTCGCTCGAAGCGTGGATATACTTACATCTTAACTATTGCAGATTGTTTTTCGAAGTTTTCGCTACTGTTTCCTTTGAGAAGCGCTACAGCCAAACTTGTATCTCGGCATGTCGAAGAACATGTGTTTCTTATGTTTGGGGTACCCAAACGCGTTATATGTGATAACGGAGTTCAATTTCGTAGTAAGGAATTCTCTGAATTGATGAATTCGTACAAATGCAAGATTTCTTTTACAGCTAACTACCATCCTCAAGCTAATCCTGCTGAACGTGTGAACCAAGTTTTAAAATGCATGCTCACAGCCTACGTTCAAGAAGATCAGCGTGACTGGGATAAATATTTACCTCATGTTGCTTGCGCTATGCGTACCGCAAAGCATGATGTTACTGGTTATACGCCATATTTTATTAATTTTGGCCGTGAAATGGTTCAGCATGGTACTTCTCATATTGTAAATTCTCAACCTAATGACAATTTGCAGTTCCAACGTACCGAAGATTTAACCACACGTGGTCATGCGTTACAAAAACTATATGGTAGTATTAAAAAGAAATTACAACAAGCCTACGAAAAAGCTAAAGCTCGTTATGATCTTCGCAAACGACCTGTTGAATACAAACCTGGTCAATCTGTTTGGCGTAAAAACTTCGTACTTTCTGACGCTTCGAAACATTTTACTTCGAAACTTGCACCCAAGTTTATTGGTCCGTT
Source organism: Agrypnus murinus (assembly GCA_929113105.1). Taxonomy (NCBI): domain Eukaryota; kingdom Metazoa; phylum Arthropoda; class Insecta; order Coleoptera; family Elateridae; genus Agrypnus; species Agrypnus murinus. The sequence goes on from OV816024.1 coordinate 119,758,172, forward strand.
TATTATACACAAAAAGTTATCCAGATTTGTGTACCAACTTAAAGACCCTGATGGGACTCTTCTTGGCAATTGGCACGTCAAAGATTTAAAGCCTAACAACGCCTTATCTGATGACATCGATTCTTAGGTCTCTTTTTTGGGTAGGTTGGTAGGGCGTTTTGGTGGGCCGCTTTTTGGGATCGTTTTCATCTTGATTCCCCGACTGTTAGTCGACGTCATCGATCCACGTACATCGTTTCACAATATTCTATATCCCATATAGCTATCGTTAGATTTTGCGGTTTGTTGGGTTTTCGATTTTGTGTAACTTTTTTTTTTTGGGTGGTTGGTTGGGTGTGTTTTGGTTGGCACTTGTGTGGGGGTATGTCCACTTTTACTTTTCCGGGCATACTACTCGACCTTTTCCATCTAGGTCTTGTGTTCCTTCTCTATCTTTTATCTTCCTATCTGTGCTAGTACTCTTTTGTGTCTTGCTGTGAAATTGTGTGTGAATGTCCCTTTTTCGCCTTTAGCTTTTCCGCTTTGCTATCTTCTATCCTATATTCTTCTTTTTCCTTTCGTTGATCTAATGCCCTTTGTGTTAGATTGACACCTGGCCGTTAGTTTGGGGGGTGGTTCAACTCCTTGCCGAGGGAGGTTTACTCTCGGGCATTCCTTTCGAAGCAAGGGTGGTTGTTCTATTCACCCTTTCTAATTGTGCTTCTATTGACGTCTGTACCGTGATGTGACTATTGCCGTTGGCGCGAACCTGTGCCGCAGGAGAGCTACCTTGGCGTAGTTTGTCTTGTCTTTTGTGTTAGGGTTTGTGGGTTGGGTCCGTTGGCTTTGTGGGGGGGTTGGTTTTTATTAGTTTTTAGGTGGGGTTTCTTTCTCTTGGGGTGGGTCAACTTGTTCAGATTTGTTGGTGATCAGGTTTGGGTTGGCTACAGCCTTTAAAGGTATGTTGCTACTGGTTGTGTTTTGGGCCTTAGGCTATAACGGGCGACGCGTGCACTTCCATCTGCTGCGACCGTGGCCAGTATTGAATGTACTCTTTAATTGCTGTTACCTACGCAACACTCTCCTGACAATCTTGACAGATTTATTAAGTGTCGTTTCAGTTAGTAAATTGGTTGTTGTGGGTTGGTTTGGTTTTTGGCTTCTTGGCGCCTTAGTCCAAGGTTGTGTTGTCCTTTTGTGAGGGTTTTCTTTTGGGGGAGGGGTACTTGCTATAAACTTTGGTGAACAGGGTTTATGTGATTACAGTCTTAGGAGATACGTTGCTACTAATTGTGCTATGGACCATTGGTGGTCATAACGGACGACGCAGCCCTTCCATTTCGGCATGCGACCGTGGTTGGTATTGAATGTATACTCCTATTACTGCTACCACTTGAACACTCTCCTATTGGTCTTTGGCAAATTTATTAGCTGTCTTTTCAACTAGTAAATTGTGTACATATTTTTGGGTTGGTTTGTGGTTTTTACCTTTTTGCCCTTTTGGCTTTTCGTCGTATCTTGGCCTTATGCCTTTTCCTCTTTTGTTTTGCACTGGCAAGTATTTGCTTTCGTATAGTACCTTCTGATTTGGAGAAAATCTCTCCGTGTTCGATTTTCTTTTGGTGAGGGGGGGATTTGTTACGTGCTAATTTCGTAGCGCCCTGTATAGCTTTGTATTTTATATTAAGTTGTATAGCGTTTAGGGATTTTTGCATTTTCTCTCCTTGTAGTTGCCATTTTGTTGTGGAACTATTTCCTGTTTGATAAGAGATTGTCACTCTTGTTTGATCCGCTTGTGAAGCTAGAAGTTCCTTGAAGAACCTTTTCGTGGACATCGCCGTCTAATTGATCTTTTCCTTTTATGTTGAGTTATGGGAATTGCCTTAGTGCAGATTTGATGATTGATTGTGGCGTTAGTTTTCCGATTTAGTTTATTGGAAGCCGTTTATGGGATATATTTCCACTTGTTCTTTTGAGGTTATGGAAGCACACCTTTTCGTAAGTTTATTGATTAACTTTTTTATCTCTCAATCTCTTACACTTAATTCTTTCGATAGGTTTTTATGTATAATCGTCGTTATATGGAGGCGATATAAATCTCTCTTAAGGTCAACTTCCATCGAAGGTATTTATAAAGTGTTGTGATGGTCATTCTGTTATTGCGATTTATTTGTTACAGACCTTTTTTTTATCTTGGGTTTGTCCTTTACTCATTTTATTACTTGCTGTATAACAAGTATACGTTGAATGTTTGGATTGGTACAAGACCGTTACACGGACTTGGTTGCTGTTGTCGGGATCACGTTACGTTCAAGCTTTGGAGACGTTCCTCTTCAGCTCTAAGAACAGTCACCGTATCGTGAGTTGGTTATAATTTAGCAACTGGTTACAACAACAATAACGTTTGACAACTCTTTATTGTATATAAAACATTTATGTATATTTGTATATTATGATTTTGTGTTAAATGGTTTTTCACCAGTGTGCGTGTAGCACTCATTACTAGATATCTGCTTCATATTTATAATTCTATCGCATACCATTTATTGTATGATATTGTCAAGACTATTTGCGAGTGTGTACGTAAGTCTTTGCTCCGTAATAGATGAATAGCTCACTACTGGAGCTGATGATTGCGCAATCTGATTGGTACCTGTAGACGTGTTTAAATTACCGTGCCCTTTGCTTATTGCTTTTGTGACTTTAAATCAACTTTAGAGTAAGTAATCGCGCTCGCATTAATCTTTTTCCCCTTGCAATTTGTGTATTGCATTCAATAACCGCTATTCAATTTTTGCCAAGGTTATTTCACATTAAATAATTTGCTGATAATTTGAATTAATTAATAATAAAGCACTGTACATAACTTACTTGAAGATCTATTATTTATATGTGTGGTATTTGGAGTTTATATTTTCAGCAATCGAGGAGTCATTATTGGGAAAAGTCGACCACATTGGTAGTAGTCGCAAATGTGTTGCTCTTTTCAGATTTTGTCGGTCAATACTGTAGCTATCTTAGACGATTCTTGGCGCCCATTACAGAAGACCTTTAGTGAGACCCACGACCTCCCACTAGTTAGCTGGCAGCCGACAGATTTAACTGCGGTTAAAGGTTGTTACCGTTTCCCAATAAGCAGTCCCCATTTTGTTGGTAACAACATGTACAGCTATATGACATTTAATCAGTACTTACTGAAAATATGTTTGCAGGTTTAGTAAAATTAGAAGTTTCTTTTTGTTTTTTGATGTAATATTTAAAATTGCCTCTTGTTCCTGCCCCAATAAAATTATTATTCGATATTTTTCATGTGCATTTATTTCAAGAAACCCTATTTATTTTCGAATATTTATTCCAAGAAGGTTAGAATAAATTGTCAAACCAATGTCAATTAAATTTTAAATTTTTTTAGGTATGTGCAACTTATTGAGAAAACAAAACTTACTAAAACCTTTTATTGTTGTATTCAAAATTTTAAGAAGTTTTAGAGCCACTGACAGGGTTAGTAACAGATTATATTGTTGAGGTGAATTGATTGACAGCAATACATTTAAATGGGAATTATATTACTCTAAAATGCCGAATTGCGGCTTTGCTAGGAATTTCTTCGTGTTGGGCCAATGATATGAATTTTTCGTTTTTTCATTATCTTTCCAATGGTATAAAAATCAACCAAACCGATTGGTCCTTAGATTTCCATTTAAGTGGTGCCTAGTCATTTATTGCGTTATGACTATTTAAAATAAAGTCCCTTATTGTTCTAATTTGTTTATTTTATATTTATTATAATTAGTTGGCAGTGCGGCAGAGTGGTTATAGTGGATTTATATCGCTTACAGAGTCAAGTCGAGTTTGCTCCAGAAAGTACTCGGATGGGTAAACCACGAATGCAGTGTACTTGCCTACATGGTTCCGCTGTCTCGTCTCACACCCACATATCCACTCTGCGGCTCGGTGTGTCCGGCACCTTGTCACCGAAAGGTATAAGGGGTTAAAGATTATGTATGTATGTATAATTAGGGTTGGGTAATCGCCCCTCTTGTCTTGACAAGGATTAAGGATGGGGACTAAATTTTCTCAAAATAATTTTTTTGATTGTTGATTAAATTTAAAAAAAAATAGAGATTGGATTGGACTAATCCTGTATGGATTAGTTCTGTTCTAAATATTGTTTGGGATTAAGGATTAGATTTTTCAAAATATTTTTAGTATTAGGGATTAAAGATTAGATTTCTCAAAATATTTTTGTGATTAGGGATTGGGATTAGATATGTTGAAAATATTTGTTAGAATTGTGGATTAGATTCTTAAAAAGATTTGCTTGGAATTATGGATTGGTGATTACTAGTCCAGGAATTTCCATTCATTAATAGGTCTTATTTTGGTTATTTTTGAGGAAAATCGTCTAAGAGGTTATCAGTATTCAGTATTCATTTCACAAACTTCTTGCTCTATGGAAATTATGACTAAATTTAACAGACTTTATTGCATAATTGATATCCTCAAATACGTTTCTATTAATTTAAGTTACTAATCACCAGAAGCAATTCTCACTGATAAAGTTAAATATATTCTGATGGTGTTTTTCTTCCTAGACTAGTACTGAGCTGTTGCAAGGAAATTGTTGAGGTTGTCAAAGAATTTTTTTGCTGTAACTTGTATGTGTTCTTTCTATACTTAGTATTTCTAATTCGTGGCAGAGTTGTTTGCTCCGAAAGTATCGATCGGCATTGGTGACTAGTATCTTCAGCATCTTATTTTGTAATGTCTGCATCTTCTTAATATTTGTTTTGCCTGTGGTACCCCAAACTACGTAGGCATACATTATAATTGGTCATATAATACCTTGATATAACATTTTGGATCACATTAATCTTTAGGTAAATTTATTTAGAATGGGGTGTAAAGTTCTTGCAGAGCCTTGTAATTTTTTATCGATCTCTAAGTTCCAAGTTAGCCACCTATCTAAATGCAATCAAAGGTATTTGATGGCTCTGTTTTTTAGATTCCATGATATGGGTTGATTATTTATAACGACAAGTTCCGGGTCGTTTGGTCTACGGAGCGTGAAGACACTTGGTAGGATTCATTTTGATGTTGAATTTTGGAGTATTTGAGCTGCAGTTTGAATATCTGAGTGATATGTGAGGATAGCGGTATCATCTGCATAATTCGCTGTAGTAGTGCTGGTTTTTGTGGTAAGTATGTCGTGCAAAAATATATTAAAGAGTACAAGTCCTAACACCAATCCATGTGGCACACCAGCTATATTTGATAAGGAGCATTATGTTTCGCTTACAAGTAATTAGCCCACATTTCACTTGATGGGTGTGTTTGTTCAGCTTGCTTTTATATACTCTATTTTGCGTGCGTTGTCATTGTCTTCTATTATACGTGTTTTTAGCTTTGATGAGTTCTTGTATGTGTTTTGGTGGTTTTGGATGTAGGTGTCTTATGCTTAGTTGGTTGCGTGGCGTGCACTATGGTGTCTGTTAGATGTTTTTCACTGTTGTCTACTGATTGAGTGGTATAAGGGTATAGGTGGTAGAATCTGTTGCGCAATTTCATCATCCAAGTGCTCCTTGTATTTGTCCCAGTCTATTACTCTTATAACCGGAACCGACACTTGCGTATTTATCTCAATAATCAATGCCTACTACAGTTTTCAGGCACGGTTGCCAGATTAATAATACTAGAAACCCGGACAACGGAGAACAATAATAAGTCTGTCTTGGATAATTCAAACCTGAAGAGACCATACATAAAATTAGGCATTCCATGATCAGTAACTAGAAAAAAGTCAAATATTGGGACGCGCTAAAGGTTGATCTACACTCTCGTGGCAAGTTGTTAAAAGAAATTATGCGGTAGCACTGTTGAAATATGTATAATCACCAGTACTGTAAAGATTTAATTCAGTCTCTGTTTTGTTGTAAACAATTCGAGTTCGACAGAATTCTGACCCTCCAAAAATCTACGTAGTTCCTTTATGTGATCCATAGCCTGGGCAGGGGTCGGAACAGGTTGCTCCCCTTGTGGCTCCACGCTGTCATCCTACTCCTCAGATGATGGTCCAGCCTGAATGTTGACGACCTCAGCCACGATGACTGCATTACTTTGCTCGCCACACACTGCCAGATTGTAATCCACTTCTACATGTCACAATTCTACTTGGTCTCATTTAATACCAGTAGTCAACAGCAGGCATAATGTCTTCACCATGGTTATCATCTACCTTTGTTTCTGCGACAAACCCAGCAGTTCTTCACTGTTTCCTCAGTTACTTGTTCCTACTTTTCTGGCATATTCTTGCAGTTTGTAAAACATCGATTTTGATCTTGTCGTGTATTTCAAAGTACCCTGTTAAGATGTTCTAGACTAAAAGGCGCCGATAAAAATGTTTAAGATTTTAATTATCTCCTGGTCCATTAGTTGCACAACAGATGTCATGTTGGCAGGGAGAAACAGTACCTTTACACTTTTTAGCAATGAAATGTTGTTGTGTGCACTTGTGCAGTATAGTTGTCAATAAAGAGGAGGATTTGACGTTCTTCCAAAACTTCTTATCAATTTTCAGTAACCATTTCCTAAAAAGATCACTCGTCATTCATGCTATATTGTTACCCTCGTACTCAATTGGTTTTGTCTTCACGTTTTTAAAACATCTCGGGTTTGCTGACATTCCTATCATCAATAACGTCAACTTTTCCTATGCATTCATATTTGCTCTTACCAACAGAGTTACGCTCTCCTGACTTAATTTCCCACCACTGCAGTTTTCATTTTTGGATGCAAGAGTTTTACCGGGCGTGCATTTATAGAAAAGACCCGTTTCGTCGCCACTGAAAATATCCTTTGGATCTCGATCCTGGATCATTTCTTTTAAATACTTCTTCCACTGATCCACCGCGATTATATTCACAGCACCCCTCTCACCACACACAGCCGTGAAAAAAATATTGTTTCGGTACTTGAAGCCGTTCAACCAACCTGTGCTGGTCTTAAAACTAGCCGCTCCTAACTGTTTAGCTTTTGCCCGTGCAAGAGGGCCATTCAATAGAATTTTTCGATCACCGGCATGCTTAAACCATTATTTTAAAACACATTGCGCGACGTTTGAATTAGCGAACCCCCATGATCTTTTACTTCACTTACAGCTTTGCTCTTCGATGTTTACAATTTTTTTCTCGTTCCAAAAAAAATAGATAACGTGTTCGATGGAATGGTATCACGCCTAAATATCACAGACGTAATATCATCCGACGAAATATCACGTATAAAATATCACAAAACAAAATATCATAATAAAAAATATCCCAAGAATAAAATATCACATGACGAGACATGCTAATAGTTTTAATAAAATTTTATTTTTAGTAAAATTTTATATTTAATAATAATTAATTATTCGATATACGGACCCTTCTGAACCCAGGTAAACCAATGACACTGAGTTGTATTATTGTAGAGGATAACTCAGAGAACAAATAAGAAAATAAAAATAATAAGAAAAACAATGTTAAAATCGCTATTTTGAGGTTAGAATGTTATGATGTTAGGTTACAGTTAGCAAAAAAGTTGGCTGTATTTACGTGAAAATGGCGTAAAAATCAGTAAAAATGGTGTTTGTGTCATATGACAGGAAGATTTTATAATTCTTACCTGTTTTTATGACGTCTTTTCAACGAAAATCCGTAGCGCTTGGTATTTCCGTATGTATGAATGTACGATCGGGGTCGGTATATCGAATAATTACCTAATAATATTTACTTCCGGGTGTACATGGAAGTTTGCTTCAGGACAACATTATATAGATGTCTCCAATTGTAATTGTTAATATTAATGTAAATTCGAAATTTACATATAGAAAAGCAACAGGTACAGAGGTTCAGGGTTTCAGACAATGCCTCCCATACTGAGGAGCAGGGACTGGAACAGGAACCCAAAAGAACCGGAATCGGAACCGGAACCGATTACTTTTATGGAACTGAAACCGGAATCGGAACCATTACTAAAATTCGTGTTAATGTTAAGACGAGAACCGGTATTTTTCGGTTTCACATTTCGGTTCTACTGGTAAATAAAAAAAGTAGTTCAATATTCTCCCAACAGCGCTACCATAACCATTTCTTACTAAGTTGATGTTGACACTAGATCAATTTCCACTACTAATTGACCAATAGCAGTGTGTGAATTCACTAGAAAAGTATTACGTCACATTTTATATTGGTAGCCCTGAATATTTCCAAACAAATTTCATCTTGAAAAGAATCTACAATATTAACCACGTTTGGTACTTCACATCTGTTTACTCCAAGAGCTCAGTTTCTATGGTATCCATTGTTGTAAATAATTGTAACTATAGCACTAGAGTTTCCCGAGTAAAAAGAGTTGAAATACCGAAGAGCAAATATATTTATCAATTATCACCTATATTATAAGCAATACTTTAACCTAACATGCATCGACTGTCAGTTATCAAGGTCATATTTGTTTGGAGATATTTGGAGCTATATATCAACATAAAATGTAACGTCATTACTTTTGCTTCCGGAACCCTCATGGAACCTAAAAAAATCCTGGAACCGGAACCTTAATGTTTAGAAAATTAAAATTGGAATCGGAACCGAAACCTTTATTTCGAATTTTCATAAACCGGAACTGGAACCGGAACCTATATTTGTAAAAGGTTCCAGTCTCTGCTGAGGAGCCCAAAGTGAGGGCGAAACAATTGTCTAAGGGTGTTTTTAGGGTGTGAAATTATGTGGCTCTCAATTTGCTGCTATACCCAAGATTTAATTTTATATGTTTAAATAATTTATTTTAAAGCAAAAAGAAAAAAATTTATTTTTAATAAAATATAGTATGTATTATAATAGGAAATATCACATGATAAAATATCTTAAAGTTAGTAAGAACTACTGTGATACTGTATTTAATATCGAGGGATTTATTTAATTACAATGTTAGGTTAGGTTTAAGGAAATATGGTTTGTACGCATACTATAATTACAGTTGTAAATAAGAACGTAAATGTAATTATTTGTATATGAGTATTTAAATGTCGATAGAGGTTTTTACTGAGTAAAATAAATTATTATTATATTTTAAACATAATAGTGATATTTTGTATTAGGATATTTTTTCATAAGATATTCTGTCCTTAGGATATTTTTGCATGTGATATATTAGCATGTGGTATTTTGACTATGATATATTGTCGTGTGATATTATGACTGTGATATTTAGACATGTAACCGATGGAATACCAAAGTCCTGTGCAATTTCGCATTTCTTTTTTAAATCCTTGACTTCTCTAATCACCGCTACCTTTTCCACCAAAGTCATTGACTTGTACACTCGTGGCTTCGATAACGGCATCACTACCGTAATAATCTGTACACAATATGTTATGGCGTCCGTGATAGAAATAAAACAAAACAGAAACAGAAACCCTTGTATTTCCCTAAAAGACAAATTTGATAGTACTTACTGGGTGTGAGTGCTGAATTTATTTTTTGCATTTAGATTTTAGACAAAGCCGGGCAATCTTAGATAAAACCGGACAAAGAATTAACTCGACCTGGACTCCGGAAACAAGACTCAAAAACCGGACCTGGCAACCCTGGTTTCAAGCCCTGACATGGTGGTGGGAATTCGAAGTATACATATACACGCATAGGTATAGATATCCTTGCAATCACAGATCACATAATTGCTTAAAAGAATGTTTGCTAAAGTTGTTGGATCTCATTTTTCAAATATTATTAATAAATTATAGTAGAGTAGAGCGAGATCTGAAACGAAGGACATTATTTCAAGAGTATACCTTGCTCTTAATAGGAATTAGGGGTTCATGCATACCTATTATTTTACGTTTTATAAGAAAATTGATTGTGCATTTTTTCCAATACATTTGTCACATCTGTCATGGTTTTCCCAGAGTTTTGGAAAAACGTGGCGCCGGTATTTGACTATCAAGCGCTGCAGTAACCTTCATTCACTATTGTGATGTCGCCCATTGTACTTCCAGGCTCGTTAGCTTCGAAGAGAACATGCCGCAAGGTGATGAGGAAATGAGTACAAAAACATAAGAACTTCACCTATAATATATAGTCATTAAACTAAATGAATTTTGACAGTCTATAAGTCTCTATAGAACGAGTTCAGAAAGAATAGACCAAGAAGAAGGCCCAGAAAAACTTGGAAGAAAAGCCAGAGAAAATGGCAGAAGTGAAAGCTACAGATTCCCCGACTCTCAATAGACAGACAACAGTGAAAAGAAACATGGAGAGGGGAATTACAGACACTCAACTTCCAATAAACTTGCATTGAAAAGGAAATAATGTTCCAGATTAAGTAAATAAATAGAAGATTCTGACATTCTCGTCGTATTTTGTTATACGAATTACATTGTTTCTCATTTTTGTTTGTATATCTAAATTTTCTTAGATCTATTTCTTTTAAGAAGGAGAATAATAATAAGATTCGGGTTCAGTACTATATCATTTTATTTCAGTGTATCAGTACATAGGCAAGTATTGTTATGTAAATATACAAATTATACAAGTAAAGAGTTCATATTCTAAAAAATTCTTAACAAATCAGGTATTACCGAAATAAATACATGATAAAGTGCTCCAAGAAAATTCTAATGTAAAATAAAATCATTAAAAGACGTGAAATTCAACTTTTAAAAATAACATAATCAATAACATCGCTAATATAACATATAGGTAACATTATAGGTAATAATCCATAATCTATTTTACTTTTTGGTATTCTGATTTTGACGCACTAACATCCGACTTATTCCAAATTGCACTGGATGTTCTTTTCAAAGTAGCTAGGTCAATTGTCGGAAAGATTTCTTGTAAATTTACAGTTTTAGGTCCTACACCAAAAAAGGAATTCTTTTCTTTCTTGCCGATATATTGCACATAATTTTCCACATTTGCTAATGTTTCATCTATAAGGAAAGATATTTCATATTTATTCAAAATCATAATAAATTAACAAATTATTATTAATAATACACAGAGTATCATTCATTCACCATATTTTTGAATGGGAATCTTTTAATAAAATTTGACATTCATATAGGTATTGTATATACCTATTAAGGTATATCTTGTAGTACATTGCTCTGCTTTAATATTATACTCTATATCAGTGGTTCCCAAAGTGTGTTCTGGGATTCCGCGAAAATAATTTGGGGTTCCGCGGGATGAGTTGCCTAATATTAGGAAGATAATACACAATTGTTTCATGAAACATAGTTTTATGAAATAAATTCTTATAGTAATTTAAGGTTGAAATATGAAATTATAAGTCCCGTAATATAATAAAAGGATGCCACTTTCCAAGCTTCAAACGTTCAAAAGTTCTGATCCCTTTTGTTACCACAATTTATGTGAATCTGGATTTCCGAAATTTGTAAATACAAAACCAAAATATCGCAATAAATTGGATCCTGCACCAGATACGTGAATTCAACTAATATCAAATATTAAACCAAATTTTCAGAGAATATTGAAATCTAAAATACAATTAAGGTATTTTGTACAATTTGTATTTTTATATTATAGTGTATATAATTATTTATTGCATGTCTTGTGTATCTTATACGTGTATGTTTGAATAAATTATCGGTCGATAATTTTTATTTGTGTTTTGCCCAGTTAAGATTAGGATGTTTGTAGCCAAGGGTTCTGCGATATGTAAAATATATATAAAAATATTGTATAACGGTTCCGCGAAAAAATAATTTTGGGAACCACTGCTGTACATGAAACGATTTTGGTCAGATATCTTCCACAGATTATTCTGAAATATTTACACTTGTATTATGGCAACCATGCAGAAGTTAGACGTCTTTTTATTTGCATGGCAACTTTTGTCAATGTTAGATTCCTTGTATGACAATAGTATGTAGCTATAAATATTATTTCGAATACAGCTTGACAACAAAAACTATGTTTTATAATTGTGTAATATAATATTACATTATAGAAAATGAGACCATGGTTGTATAATAAGTTTAACAGCGATTGATGTACTTGTAAAGTCTGAATAAATTCAAATTAAGTAATACTTAGATATGAAACAATAAACGAAATCATGGTCAACAGTTTCCAAAAAATTGTGAATGTTAATACATGCCTTCATGCCATAAGGGTATGCTAACTGGAATATTTGCTAAAGAATCGCCATTTAAATCATTTCTCTCAGTCACTGGCGTCGAAGATGGTACACATGTTAAATAGGAAGGTCTATTATTACTATCTACACTTTTCAAAGACATTACTTCTGAAGACACTTTTTGTTGTATCGGGGAATTTTCTTCTTTTTTTGTCACTTTCTGATTTAAATGTAAATGTTTTGATTCTTCAATAGAATTTATACCATTCTTATGTCTAATGTCCATACGATCACTGCCTTTGTTCCTTTTTACTGGCCTTATTATAAGTTTGTATTTTGTCTTTGACAATGTCGGATCTGCACGGGTTTCATTTTTAGAAACAGTTTGAACCTTTTTTGGTTTTACTGGAGATATTTTCTTTGGGTATTTTGCTGATTGAAAAGGTAAAGTTTTCTTTAGTTTGCAAATGCTCTCTTGAGTTTGGGCCTTTTTTGGCTTTACTGGAGATATTTTCTTTGGGTATTTTGCTGATTGAAAAGGTAAAGTTTTCTTTAGTTTGCAAATGCTCTCTTGAGTTTGGGCCTTTTTTGGCTTTACTGGAGATATTTTCTTTGGGTATTTTGCTGATTGAAAAGGTAGAATTTTCTTTAGTTTGAGAATTCTCTCTTGAGTTTGAGTCTTTTTTGGCTTTACTGGAGATACTTTCTTTGCGTTTTTTGCTGGTTGAAAGGGTAAAGTTTTCTTTAGTTTGAGAATGCTCTCTTCAGTTGGATTATTCTATGAAAATTTAAAAAAGAATATAGGTTTTACATTGCACAGGTGTTTATGCAAATATTTACTACTTCCTAATTAACGCGAAATATTTACAACTGTTAATATTACAAGACATGTTAGAGTAGCTTTTGCACAATTTTGAAGCGATGTTAATATCATTCTTACCTTTTGTTCATTTCTTGCTTTATTACGAGTAACCATTGGCGAGAATTTTGTATTATTGACTAATTTTCCACCGATCTTCTTTTTATCACTTTCTAATTTGGAACGGAGGTCCTTAGTTTCAATAGTTGTTGGTTTCTGATGTGCCTCATTGATACTTTTCGAATTCTGCTGAATACTATTTGATTTTTGATCCTCAAACGACGTTTCAACAGTCGTTGGTTCCTGACTAACTACAGGTGCCTCATTGATACTTTTCGAATTCTGCTGAATACTATTTGATTTTTGAACCTCAAACGACGTTTCAACAGTCGTTGGTTCCTGACTAACTACAGGTGCCTCATTGATACTTTTCGAATTCTGCTGAATACTATTTGATTTTTGATCCTCAAATGACGTTTCAACAGTATGTCGTTCCTGATTAACTGCAGGTGCCTCATTTATACTTTTCGAATTCTGCTGAATACTATTTGATTTTTGATCCTCAAACGACGTTTCAACAGTCGTTGGTTCCTGACTAACTACAGGTGCCTCATTGATACTTTTCGAATTCTGCTGAATACTATTTGATTTTTGAACCTCAAACGACGTTTCAACAGTCGTTGGTTCCTGACTAACTACAGGTGCCTCATTGATACTTTTCGAATTCTGCTGAATACTATTTGATTTTTGATCCTCAAATGACGTTTCAACAGTATGTCGTTCCTGATTAACTGCAGGTGCCTCATTTATACTTTTCGAATTCTGCTGAATACTATTTGATTTTTGATGCTCAAACGACGTTTCAACAATTGGTGGTTCCTGATTAACTACAGGTGCCTCATTGGTACTATTCGAATTCTCCTGAATACCGTTTGATTTTTGATCCTCAAACGACGCATTAATTACTAATGTTTCATTCAACGTATTTTGAATTATAATTTCTTCTAGCCTCACAACTGTACTTACATGTGTGGTGTTTACATTCGTTTCTTGTCTTTGGTTTGAGTAATCTGCGTTGTCATCTAATTTTGCATTTTCTAATAAGTTGGTTACATTTTCAGACAATGATAATGTTGATATGCTTTTAGTACGTTCTTGCGTTAAGAGGGCAGTTCTTTTAGTTTCTTCTAAATCCTGAACTATTTCTAATTTCTCAAAGTTTCCTGAAGCTTGCGAAAAACATATTTCATTAGTTTCCATCAGACATATTTCTTTATCATTCTGTTCCTTCTTTACTACCATTGAAGTATCTTCAACATTTGTGTTATTTTTACTCCCAACAGGGGAATTATTTAAATAAACTGAGTTTCGGATTCTCAAATCTCTGTCCCTGTTTTCAAATACTATGTCTAGCTCAAGGAGTTGTGTTTCATTCACTTCTTCGTTGAGAATATTTTCCTTCTTTACGATTTGTTCGATCAGTGGAACAATTAATGGAATCTTTGGAGTAGCTTCCGTCGCATGTTCTACTTCATCAACTAAAGGATCAGTGTTATTAAAAATTTCTTCTGAGATTCTTTCTAATTTAACAGATAGAACTTCTCTTGGTGATATTTTGTCAGTAATAGAATATCTAAGCAACTTGTCAAATTTTTCTAAATGATTTTGTTGAAAGGCAGTAACTGAAAGATTGTTAAGAAAAAATAGTTAAATAGCTTCACATGAAATAACGTTAACGTTTACCTCCTTTACTTGCTATGCCTTCTTTTGTATTATCATTTTTAGCATTATAGACAGGGTTCAATATCAAATCGCCCGTTCTTTTCAAATGATCAACACTTTTTTCTACTACGTCAAGCAGTTGGAATCTTTCCTCCTTTAAAATAAATGGTGATAATACAAAAATAGATAATAGATATATCATTTTAAAGTATCAGATAAGTTACTAAAACATGTCAGATCCATATTTTACCTTCAACATCCTTTCATATTCTTTAAGAAAGTGTATCGCTAATTTATCCATTTCGTCGAAGAGTTCAATTATTATTTCATATTTATCCATTTTTTAAATTCTTAGATATTTGAAACCAGGTATTAACGGCAAATTGACTTTTAAATTACTCTGACACAGCAATGGATACTATGATCACCGTACAAAATACGCTATCTAGAAAAAGTAGTATTGTTAAAGTCATGTTGTTATACTAATATAGTGAAAAACTTCTGTTTTGTATATTTGTATGTATGTGTGTATTATGTTCGGGATTATCAATAGCCTATGTCTTAGAAAGTAACATATGTTACAATACAAGATATGTGTAAAAGTATCCCAAAACGTTTTTGCTGCCTATCTATAGGTGGAGGACTTTGTTATAACAAATTTTGTTTACGTCAATTGTTAATAAGCATTTGCGTTGACTTGTTAGCAGATTGAAACTTGCTCCCATCGCACTGTGGTGTAAAAGTCGAAAAACCGGCGCATGGCGTTTATGTCAATTAACGATGCTCGCCATAATACCGTTCTTTACCAATGTTTGAACTGTTTTGTAGGAGTAACGACAATTAAAATTAAATTTCCACTTGTGCAAGAAAAACCTGGATACCATTTAGTTTTTGTTTAATTATCTAAAGAATGTTCTGCTGCACTTTTTATATTAAAATTTTAATTAAACTATAAATTGCAGTAGTAACTTTAAAAATTACTAACTCAGGCAGGAGGGTCGAGGGGGGTCTGAAATTTTCAGGAAATCTTCAGCAAAGATGCTTCTCTTTGATGTATAAATTAGAACGCAGGAATCGGCGGGAATCGAAACTTATTACAGATTATTGCTAAAATTCCAAAAAAAACTCATAATCGTACCCATATTTAATACATCGTAATAAATACAAGGGGAATAACTGTTGCATAGACTAAAACTATTTACCTTGAAAATCTAAATCCATATTTTCAACTAGCAAATTAATCCTTCTGTTTAACTGGGGGGTACATTTAATTAACGCACAAGTGTACTTGCTTTAAACGCTACGATGAAATGACCAAGTACGGGGGTGTTATATCAGTACGTGGCTATTTATAAGTTCCAAGGTCGTGCATAAAAGATACCCCCATTCATTCTTAATAACACCTGACATTTAATTTAATAATGAACTTGATTTTCTACCCTTATGCGCCGATTTTGTGAGTTTTACACCAGTGTGCATCGGTACACTCTAAGAAATTACCGGTAAATTTACCCTAAAAAATGGAGGTAACATAGTTTTAACATTTTCATTCACATTTAACAAGTTCAAAGATTTCACCCATATAAGCTGCAATTGGTTCATTAGTTGGCAGAAGATGACTTTGATCGTAGACAAGAATTCTGTGACCAGATGATGGAAATTTGTCTTCGCGATCCAATGTTTTCCCAGCGTATTTTATTTTCGGATGAAGCAACATTTTGTTTAAACGGTACGGTTAATAAACAGAATTGTAGATATTTGGTTAGAGAAAATCCTTATTGGATGTAGGAAACTCATACACAACATCCTCAGAAGCTTAATGTATGGGCAGGGATTATTGGTGACAGGGACGAACCTAAAAAGTTTTTTTGGAGGGGGGGTAACCTTAAAATTGCCAACTTATTACGATGAAAATACCAACTACTAGTAAGAAAATTTTTTTATTTGTACCTTATATGAAGCAAAATTAGTATTTTACACAAATCTTATTTTTATTTAAAACTCTCCAACGTGTATGCATGGCAATTAGATTAGATTTAAAAAAATAAATTGTTTTGGACACATTTTCTTATCAACTCATTTTTCTCAAATTGTGAAATTGCCAACTGTCGTTCAAAATTGTCAACTTCGAGGAGGGAGCTTCCCCCCCCCATGGGTTCGTCCCTGATTGGTGACCAAATCATAGGGCCATCTTTTTCGCAAATAATTTAACTGCAGAAAAATACCTGCAATTTTTACAGTTGGAACTGATGCCTGCATTAGCTGCATTATTTCCCAATGCAAACAATCCCGAGCTACCAAACAGTAGCGTTTGGTTACAACATGATGGCGCTTCGCCTCATTACGCAATTAATGTACAACGCTATTTGCACCAATTTCTCCCAGGAAGGTGGATAGGAAGAAGAAGTCCGATGGAATGGCCGGCTAGATCCCCTGATTTAACGCCATTAGACTTCTTTCTATGGGGGTACTTAAAAAGTAAAGTGTATAAAAATTGACCCAATAATTTAGAAGATCTCAAGCAAAGAATTCGACATGAGATTAGATTAATATTACCTGAAACTCTTCAGAATGTGAGAAATGAATTTCATAATCGCCTTGAGTATTGTCAGATGGTACAGGGTCGTCACTTTGAACTTTGAACATCTAGTGTAATAAAAACTGTTATTTCTGTGCTTATTTTTGTAATTGATGTTTTGTTATTAGAGGTTTTTTCTTGTTAATCAATTTAGTTTCTTTTTAGTCTAATTAAGATTTTAGACTGTTTTTCTCAACTCTTTTTAAATGTAACGTTTTTTATACGGTAACTAGATTCATTTTGCAAAACAATTTTTAATATTCGAACTTTAGAGCAGTTTGTCTCAATTTTCTTTAAATGTAACATATTGAAAATTGTGTAAAGTTAAAAAAGAGAATAAAAAGTACTACCGAAATCAACAATAAAAAATATAGGTTGTCATTAAAAAAATATCGATGACGTCGTTACTTTAAAAACAAATGACGTAATAAGTTGAAAATCGTATAGTATAATGTCAAGTAATTAAAATCGCTATACTTCTTCGAGATTATTTTCAAAAAATTAATTTTAACGACGTTATCGAATTTATCCGCTACTTTATTTCCACACTGTATAAAGAACTATGTTGGAAAGTATAGTAATAAAACTAATACATATCGAATAATAGAAGGTACACTGGCGTTCATTTGAAAGTGCACGATAGACTCATTTTTTAATTACCTGGTGTAATTATGACCTTTAGTTACCTTTGATCATAAAAAACAAGTATCACATATAGCTGTCGTTATGCTGTCATTTTGCTGTCAGTTACACATTCAATTAATAAAGCCATAGTCTTGCTTACTGAAATATTTGGATAATGCCTGGGTTGAGGGAAGTAAACAAAATGATAGTTTATGTGTTGTTACATTAATTATGTTATGTTACATTTTCGGCTTTAGTTGTAATAGTAAATTTAAGCTGATAACTAAATTACGTATTGAAAATAAACAAAAAAATTTAATACCGTTGCAACTGTTATAAACGTATGGCCCATGAAATCCCGACTTACACGATGTCATTTTAGAATATTTACGTATAAAGAGTCGTGCACTTTCAAATGAGCGGCACTGTACAGTCTTTAACAAATGTCTTGTCCCGAGCACGCAACACATTTAGCAAATCTGGTAAAAGAAACGACCTACGTGTCGGAGCATAGTTTCTTTTGTTTACAAACTACACAGCAAATATAACCAGTTTTAAAGGTTGCTACCATACTTAGAGTGGCTTTGTATAACAACAATAGAGTAATAAAAGTTTCTTATTTTACTGGAATACAAAATAGACGTTTCACTTCTACTATCGTTTCTTCTATTTGAAGAAATAAATATCTATGCTTTTTTCTATTTTATTATAAACTCTACTAATTTATTTACGAGTTTGATTTGTTTATTTACAAAGTTTAATTATTTTGTAAACACTAAAAATAATAAATAACCAAAACTAATAATCATTCCCCGAGTTTCCAAAGTAGAATCAGATTGGGCGTACAAACGAGGCATATTTAAACATTAAGGGCCAATTTAATCACCTTCAGGTAAAGTTCCCAGGTTACCGGTCAAATAAATTAACAGGTAGCAAGTACACAGTTTGGGTATATTCACAGGATTATATCTTGAAAGTAGTTACTGGAATGTTTATAAGAAAGGGTCCAACTTTTGCATACAGCTAATACATGCAACAGAGAGATGGGTAATTGACCGAATAATGCGTGAGAGTGAAAAATTAAACCCATTGATTAAATCTACTTAAAAAGAGGCGGGATTTAAAAAATCTGTAATCTTTCATAAATATTTTCTAAAAATTTTAGGTAAACATATATTAATGTTCTATACTTTGCCAAGGGTGTTTCTCAATTTTTGTTTTGTGACTGTTTTGTTTTTAGTAGTGACTATATCTATGTTTATAGTTTTTTCTTAGTTTGTAGTATTTTTATTAAAACAACTGAATATTTAATAACTTTTAAGATTTTAACGTATTTACATAAATAAATGGCTATATTATTACTTTACTTTTATTTATTTATATTTAATTATCTAAAATACTTCTAAACCTCTATTTTTTTATTATTGTTTTCATTATTATTTTCATTTAGTTATTTTTTTTATTAAAGGTAAAGAATGAAACATATATAACTTTGTTTAACTAGTAGATGCTTCCATTTAAAAGGACTATTTTAGAAAGTCTGTCAAAGAAATTTGAATAGAATGAGTAACAATAGTTTTACAAGAATATTTTCAAAACAAACTTTAAATATTTTATATCTTGCCCAGTTAGTTGTTCATCTCTGTTTAATTCGGTCTCTTTCGTACACAGTATAAGGGGTATTTCGATTCTTAAAGCAGCAGCGCCCTTACTCGGGACCAGACATTTGCTAAAGACTGTACATACATCAGGAGCGGATTTACCATTAAGGTAAATAACCTACAGTTTGGGGCCTCGGGTTCCAGGGGACCTCAAAAATTACTAAATAACATTACAGATTTGCTATACATTACAATGGAAAAATTGTTATATGGTTATGTAATGAGCTAATTGTAATAAATTTTTATATTTAAAATGTATAATAAATTTACCTTGAATAAAATTATTATTGGAAAGCATATTTTAATTTTTTCGATAATTTTAAGGAGAACTTTCAACAAGAAAGTTAAAATCTCAATTCTAATAATTTTTATAATCATTCAACAACAGTCATATTTTAACACGCAATGATAAATTTCATTACTAATTATTATTAAAATAATTATTCCCTGAAACCGTTTCTCATAATTAAAATGTTATTATTCAAAGTACGGGGGGGGGGTAAACATTTTTAGCTTGGGGCATTCTTTAGCACGACTAAAGAATGACGTCTTAAGAAAAATTTTCCCTAGTAAAATAAACTTCCTAACAAAAAAAGCAAAAGCGTTTTGTAATTTACCCTCAAGGGACTTAAAAAAGCTTTTGTGAAGTGCAAGCGCAAGGTTTAACCAATTCTAGACATTATCGATAATTTAAATTTAGCACTTTCCTAACATATTATGTAAATCTCATGTGCACTTTAAATTCCCTACTCGGTGCAATAGATTCTAATCAACAAAAAAGATCTACCGACTGTTTTATACGAAATGCACTGACATTCATAAAACAAATAACGATTCTATAACACTGGTGCTTTACTTTCAAAAGGAAGATGTTAAAATAAGATTCTAATACTCGTACTAAAATGAAACGAAAGTAATACCGACCACATACATATATTCCTAGTACCTATCTAAATAGTGCAACAAGTGAGATATAGTAAAAATTTTAAGTTCATTATTCAATTCAAGATAAAGTTTTAGCATTTTTCTATGAAATTTATATAATTTTTACAATTTCTTTCAAATTGTAATTCTGTGAAAAATCATTTACAAATGTCATTAATAGAGACAAGCATTTTAGTAAAGCATAACACCACTATGTCAACGGAGCGAAGCAATTTAAACAGCAATATATCACAAGCGGGCGCTTGAAAATGATGGGTTTGGAGTACGCTCGCCGCAAAAACATAAAGTGAAAAGGGGTCTATTTAAAATAAACAACTTGAGTTAAAAAAATTATCAGTGATGTGGCAAGTTTTCATATTTGTAAACTATATGTCCTATAACTTATAGCGACGGCGCTTATGAAAGATGAGTTAATCAAGGATTATTTCAAGCGAGGTCACCTAAAATGCACGTCATTAAGCAAATCAAGTTATTGTTAATTGATTGTTTATTAAGTCGGAAAAAGTTTCCAGGAAAGAAGTCCATTATTAACAATCATTATATTAAGAATATAATGAAATGTGCATTATAAACAGGGTCTTTCGTCAATTTACCATCCAAATAGCCATCAGTCTTACCTTTTAGCACACACTGACTTATTTCAATTGATATTGCGTACAGTGGCATGCGGAGAGAATTTAGAATTTAGAAGCAACCATGATTTTAATTTTAATATACCTAGGTACAATAAAAACCAATGTTATAATTATGCAGCTTGCAAGTTTTTCAAATAAGAACTTTTACACTTTATACTTATGAAACTTGTTGACTATTATTCTTTATTTTAAAAAATGGCAACTCGATTCTCCGATCTTTTTTGCCAAATAGCTGCTGCAGGTTTTAATTTTTTTTGGTAAACTTGGAAGTTGTGGTTTTGGCCTTTCTCAACAATTTGTATTTTTTCTCCAAAACTGTACGCAGAAAATTCTTACAAACTGAACAACAAAATCGTCGCGTTTCGGATGTACTCGAACCTTCCATCGAAGCAGCTGAATTTACAGTCATGACGATAAAGCAATTTTAAATGTTGCGTACCGAGCAAGCTAACTAGAATTATCTGCCTGAAAAAAATTCTCAACTTATATAAATTGAAATAATAAAATATTCCAAAATGCAGTCTCATCTTCCGTTCATCCATCAATCGTCTTTCATGCATTGCACGCCACAGGTTGAGTACTTTAGTGCGTTTTATAATAGGGTCGTTTCACAATTTTGAAACTTAACGTTTTTATATTCTATATAGTTAGTAATAATTTTACGTATTTTTTCAAAATTTTTAGCGCAGCCGTTAGCGAGATAATCAATTTACAATTTTAATTTTTTTTGTTCTTTTCTAGTACAATAACGTCATAGTCCTCGCATGCGCTGTAATAAAGCGAAATATGTAAGTTGGCCATTTAAAATCCTTTGACAGCTGTGTTGTGTTTATATTGTAACGTTCTTTTTCGAAATAATAACAAAAGTGCTGTTTAAATCGTCTATTAATAATTAATATTTATTTAATTACACTAATGAATACACTATAAATTAACGCTATGATTATAAACCATTAAAACTATTATTTACAGACTATGAATTTCTAATATAACATTTATCTATACAGTTACTATTTATTTCGTGAAACACAGTTAACGACTCGCTGTTGACTGATCCCCTTTTATCCGCGAAGTCGCTTTTATACATTCCTACAATCGTACTAGAAGCCGGTAGAAACTACCATGTATTTCTGGAAGGTGCTAGATAAACAGTGCCTCGTTTACATTGTTGGTGCTATGCGTCATTCTCTCGAATGACGTAGAATATTCCATTTGTTGTTCGGGAAGGGGTTCTTTCTTTTTCTCTCTTGTTACAATATTTACGTGCATGTGTTGATAATTTGATAGGTTTGAATCAGCTGTTGTTTTATTATACGTGTTCAGTAAAACAAGTAACGCGACGGCCGTATTTATTAATTAGCAGAAAAGGGAATGCGAATTTTATTAATATACGTAAATGATTAAACAAGTTAGCATGTTTTATTCAAGGTTTATCAATATTTAATATGGATTTCAAGAAGTGTTTCGTGCTGTCGTATACAAACGCGTCTGCGAAAAGTACTAAAGTTTTATTTTATTTTCATTCGTTTTAATTTTTTACCGGGATCGGATGTGATGGTTGGTCGTTGGAAGACCTAACATTTTATTATGCAATTCTGGTACAGTACAGTATATTATCTGAACGCTTATATAATTTATTTCGTGCATGTTTTTGCTTGTAGTTAGACTAAAGACGACCTTCATTATCCCTTTTTCTTTTAAGAGAAAACGTGGAACACGCGCGCTTTGTTTAAAGTACAGCAGCTGATTTGATCGGATCCCGTCGCGTCTCACGTTCGGTTTTTGTGCTCGTCGCTACCAAAGATGTCCAGTATTGCCAATGTTACGAATGCAAATCGCGTTCCATCTTGAATAGTACTGTTGCGAATGGCTCACAACTTGCATGCATTGCGTAGATACGGAATGGTACTAGGCAACAAGAATAATAAACAAGTTATATAAAATATAAATAAATATCTCATAGAAGTAAACTTGTGTTTTATTATCTTCTTGAAGAGATATATGTAGCCCTAACACTACATTTAGTGTAAACCATCGCTACATTTGGTGACCCGACGTTCCTGAAGAAGAATTTAACAGTAGTGGTCTTTGCCTGCTGAACTGAATTCTCCAGGTGAACAACTGTTAGTTCTACCTTCATCATCTGTCATCAACTACTACTCGACTTCTGTCATCGTGAGATACTGCTACCTGCTTCGCTTACGTGACTTGTCGTAGCTGGTTGGAGGTGACCGTTGGAACCAGAACTAGTGCTCCTTCTGATCCGATAAGTTTCAAATTTTTATTTACTTATTTAATATTTCAAATCTGACCGTCAAAGTTCCATTTCCAGTTTTTACGAGTAACGATATCGACCTGTATTTTATTTTAGTGGAAAGATACTTTACTCGTATGCTGATCAACGATGAGCTCGCCAAATATAACTTATTAACACTAAACTTACCTTTCGACGTTTTAGGAGCTCATCACGACCTGACCATTAACCCCCCCTAGGCAAAGACCATACACTACCTTGAAACGGGCAGTGATAAAATCAGTCCTAGGACCACGAGAATCTCGAATTAATAATCTTTTGGAGACTCTTCAATTCTCTGGTAGTGTCAAAGAACTACTTTTTAACATCCAAAAATTAAATCTGAATTTAACTGAGGAATTAACCAAAGATTTTTTAATAGCTAAGCTACCATCAGAACTTAAGATTCAATCCTTAAATTTCAATGATTTACCGTTAATATCTTTTGTAGAAAAATTCTAGGCCTGGATTTTTTACAGCAGCACAACCTAACCGTTGACTGCTTTTCTCGACGAGTCATTTGCAAGACAGATGTCAAGCTCGCCCGAAACCGCAGCCAGGGTTATCAATTTCCAGCTCCAACAGTGAATCCTCTCACTGACTGCTCTTCTCAGCGGGTCATTTGCACGGCAGATATCCAGCCCGCCCGAGCTCGCAGTCGAGGTTCCACAACCCCCCCAGTTAAGACTGACTGCTCTTCTCAGCGGGTCATTTGTACAGCAGATGTCCAGCCCGTCCGAACTCGCAGTCGAGGTTCCACAAACCCACCAGTTGAGACTGGCACTAAATGCAAACTATTTTCTGCTCAGGCTAATGTTTTGACTCCTCCTTCCGAGTCAATCGTTATTCCTGTGATTTCTTCCCCCTTTCTTCCCTTACCTTCACCCATTAACGTATCCTCTTCAGGTACTGTTAACAACATGTCTAGCGATCTTAATGTTTATAGCAAGATGCTAAACACAAACTTCCCGGAGCTTTTGTGTAAGTTCGACTACCATCAACCCGTAAAACATACTGTAGTCCATCACATTGGCCCTCCGGTTAAAGCACGCTGTCGCAAACTGAACCCTAATCATCTTTCTTTTCTAGAAGATCATCTTAATGAGCTCTTGGACGCTGACGTAGTACAGCGGTCATCATCTAGCTACGCTACGCCAATTCACATCGTCGGGAAGCGAGCAGTAGGCACAGCAGAGACGCTACCTCCTGATGACGACCAAGACATCACAGCCCCCATCGCCCCAACAGACAGTTATCACTTGGTTGGCGATTCTAGAACACTCAATTCAGTGACAGTACCAGATCGTTACCCGTTTCCTTTTTTAACGGACTTTACAAGAAAACTTGCTGGCGCAACCATATTCTCGAAGCTAGACCTCCAAAAGGCCTACTTCGCAATACCAATCGCAGCAGAGGACATTCACAAGACTGCTATTATCACACCTCTGGGGCTCTTTGAGTTCAAACGGATGTGTTTCGGACTACGGAATGCAGCCAGCACCTCGTTTCATGGACACTGTATTATCAGGGCTTCCATTTTGTTTTTCATACTTAGACGATATGCTAGTCTTTAGTGCTGATTCGCAGCAACATGTTGAACATTTACACCAAGTGTTTTCCAGATTAAAAGACAATGGCCTAATTATAAACCTACCAAAGTGTCTCTTTGGAGTCAATGAGCTCGATTTTTTAGGACATCACGTTAATATACGCGATATCAAACCAATGGCTTCCAAAGTCCAGACTATAATTGATTACCCATTGCCTTCAAGTCAGAAAGCACTCCGCAATTTTATTGGCTTAATTTCGTATTACCATAAATTTGTACCAAACTGTGCGAAAATTTTGGCACCGTTAACCTCTATAGTTATTCCTGGTAAAGCTTCGCTAAAGCCTGTCCTGTTAAATCATGAGCAAATAGAAGCCTTTAGGCACGCGAAGAATGCTTTGATTACCGCTACTTTAGTGGTACATCCTCGAATTAATAACCCTTTTAGTATAGCTGCAGACAGTTCGTCTTCCACTATAGCTGGAGTATTACAACAGTTTGAAGATGGCATGTGGAAACCACTAGCTTTCTGTTCCCGGAAGTTAACCACCACAGAGCAAAAGTACAGTATTTTTTCTCGGGAACTTCTTGCAATATATTTTGCTTTAAAGAAGTTTCGTTACTACGTTGAGTGCCGAGACTTTCAAATCTTTACGAATCACAAACCTTTGTGTACGGCGATCAAAAATAATGGTGATCAATATTTACCACGTGAGTTTCGACAACTAGAGTTTATTTCTCAATTCACAACTGACCTCCAATATATCAAAGGTCAAGAGAATATTCCGGCGGACACTCTGACAAGAGTTAATCTTATTAACGTCCCTGGAACTGATCTTAATTACGATGAAGTCGCTCTATCTCAAGAACAAGATCCCGAGTTAAACCAGCTCCGATCTCGTAGTAACTTTCAATTCATTTCCCTTCAAACTGCCAACAAATTAAACCTCTGGGTGAATGTTAGTATAGGCCAACCACGACCCTATATCCCGCTCAAATTCAGGTATCCTTTATTCCAACAACTACACAACATCGCACATCCTGGCATCCGTGCTACTAAAAGATTGATTACTCAGCGATATCTGTGGCCATCTATGCACCACGATATTCAGAAGTGGGTCATATCTTGTGCTGAATGTCAGAAACATAAAGTTCGGCGTCATACGAAAACCCCTCTACAATCTATTGTAGAACCAGATGAACGTTTTATTAAGGTCCATCAGTAGTAAGTAAATGGGGGTTCAAGACTAAATCTCCCCATGTTATTCTTATGGGAGTTTCGTTTTTAAGACAGGACAATTTTGTGAGGTTATGTGTGTCAAACTTGGCGTCCTTCCCGCTAGATGTCAGCATGGGTGTGGGGTTGAGTGTTTTGGCGGGAAAATGTAAATGTGATGCTTGCTCGTGATTGGTCGGATTGAATTGCCGGTAAAATAGGTTGCAGCATGCGTCGCTAGATGTCGCTGTGGGCGTGGTTTTGGCGGGAAAAATCAAATCTCAGGCCTGTTCGTGATTGGTCCGAAGTTTTGGCGCTAAAGGAGCTGAATGTAAACAAACGGGGTTGCCAAATCTCATATTTGGTAAAAATGAAAAGTCCCTAGATAATTCCCCAGGACTTGAAAGTGTGTTTAGATCGCGCGCAAAAGGGGCCTTCGCCCTGGGCCCCCATTCTGGGGCATCCTAGGGAGATCGTTAGGGTGCTTCGCTCTGGGCCCCCACTCTGGCGTTCCCGGGGAGATCGTTAGGGGTGCTTCGCCCTCCTCGGGGCCCCACTCTGGAGGGCCCCCCTGGGATCGACAGCGGTGCAGGGCCCCCTTGTGTGAAAGATGTCGGCGTGCGCGTGAACGCGACCGGGCGGGCCGGGTTAATCCGAAAAATTTGTCGGGGCGTTACGTGGGCGGGTGCCCCGGTGGGCCAGTGGGCCGTTGAAAGGGGTTAATTTGAAAAATTTGGCGGTTGCCTCGCTGCCGATTAATAATAAGGCGGTGGGGTAAACATTTTATTAAAGGGGGTTGAAAAAAATAATATACAATCATCGTTTAACTAGATGTAAATACAATATTAACAACATAAGCGTACTGTAGATTTTTCTTTAATACAAATAATGAATAGTGACCTATAAAATACAATAATAATAATAATAATTAAAGGAGAATGCATCCTTTTCTTCTCTCTCGTGAATAGTACTGCTGGATGATCTCATCACTTAATTGTTGCATAGTTTGATGTTGGACTAAAAATAAAAACATTACATTTTATACATTAAATTAAAAAATATCAACTTACCTGCATTTGTTTTTTCCTTTATGAACAAAACAGAAGCCAGTAAAATACAATAATGATATTATTTTAAAGGAGAATGCATCTTTCTGCTGGATGATGTAATTATTCAAAACATATGTGCATACATTCCTTTTCTAGAATGATCTCATCATCACTTAATTGCTGCATAGTTTTGAGAGCTAAAAAAACATTACATTTTATACATTAAAAATAAAAAAACAATATCAACTTACCTGCATTTGTTTTTTCCTTTATGAACAAAACAGAAGCCAGTAAAATACAATAATGATATTATTTTAAAGGAGAATGCATCTTTCTGCTGGATGATGTAATTATTCAAAACATATGTGCATACATTCCTTTTCTAGAATGATCTCATCATCACTTAATTGCTGCATAGTTTTGAGAGCTAAAAAAACATTACATTTTATACATTAAAAATAAAATAACAATATCAACTTACCCGCATTTGTTTTTTCCTTTAATACGATAATAATATTAAAAGAAAAATGCATCTTTTCCTTCTAACAAAATATTATATATTCCGCCGGATGATGTCATCAGTGAATTATTGCACTAGCAAGAAAAAACATTCCTTTCATGAATTGATGTTCGACTTAGAAAAACAATACATTCGGTGTAAAATAACAATCTCAATTTAGCTGCACTTGTTTTTTTCCTATTTTACACGTTATAATGAAATTTTTAAGATCGCAAACAATATTAAGCGGTTGTATTGTTTTTAGTGCTATTTTTATTGATTAAAAGACGCGAGTTCAAACCGCATTACATATGTGCACAGTTTACCGCTTGTTTTAAAACTGAAGCGCTATTAAAATGTGTACTGTAAAATATTTTCTTAATGTCATGTCATAATTAATTAATGCTTTTTAAGTGCAAACATTAACATAGGCGATAAATTTAAAATGTGCGTCATTGCCACATCTGGGATTCGTTTCTTGATATTCCCCGTTTGATTTACAAAACAACAGGGATGTACAAAATCTCGCATAAAAAGATTATTTACATGTCTTTGATTCCATTTATAATTGAATCGTTGTTTTGGACATCCTTTAGAATATTTATTTCTTTAGTGGGATATTTTAGTTTGTAAAAATTGTGTTATATGGAGTATTTTGTTCGAAGTGTTGGCCTTGTTAGGGGTGGAAAGCGCGCCATTTTATGAGTTATTGCTTGAAGTTATTTTATGAGGGTGTTTTGCGTTTTCGATTTGTGTCAACAATTAAAATTAATTGCACCTTGCACTCGTATAAAAAGCTCGCTCTAAAGTGCCTCTGTTTTTAGTTGAAACAAGTGTTTGGTGCGGATAACATACTCATTTAGAAAAACCGTTCGATTCAGTTTGTGAAATTAACGTGTTATTATTTTTTAATTGAAAGGCTGAATTGTATTTAATCCGTCTTAACAATAATGGATATTACCAATTTGCAAAATCAGGTTACATTGGTGGAAGATGATTTAGCACGTGCAACAACACCTGCTGATTTTCGAAGGTTATCAACCCTGATTGATGAAACTACGGAATTAACAATCCAACAGATAAGGAATTACTCAAATGCGGGGGGAATAGCTGATAAACGGAAACTAGAAACGATTTTGAACAGATGTAAATACTTGGATGCGAGGATAAAACAATCCCTTATTAAAACAGGCGAAGGAGTTAGTGGAGAGGGTGGGGAAAGCAGCGTAACGTATTATGACGTAAGTTTTTCATGTTTTTTATTGAATATTCTCATTTTGATTGATTATAATTTGCATGTTTTAGCTGGAATCAGCGTTCAAAGGGCGTATTAAGACGGGTATAGTGATCAATAACAATATATTAGATCCAAAGGAGTTTCTCGAGGAAGCACAGCCCATTTTTGTGGATAAAATTGAAGCATCCCTCCAAAAGCGAATACCTAACATGAAAGCCAATGTCGTTCTTTGTGCCGATTATAAAATGAAGCTAGATGATACAGTACAGGCCAAGTACTTTAACACGTCCAACTTCATTATATCAAGATCCAGCGACCTTATTTCTATATTCGGGGACATGGAGATTTCTTTATTATCACAGGTGCGTATATGAAGTTTTTTAAAAACTCACTTTTAATTAGTTTTTTTCTTTTTTACAGATGGGATCCTTTGAAGAAGTGGGGTCAGGGGGTAGTTTTAGTCGTATTAATTCGTTAGCTATAAATATTAACAAATATTCACCTTTAAGAGCTTAGGCCAAAGGCGTAGGACAGCAGGCTCTAAAAAATAGATTAAGTTTCGAACATTATTTCAAAAGTTTATTTGATTCGGAAATTACATATGCCGTTAATAGAAGCATTCGTTCTGATAAACATAATCTTTATACATATTCTATTAGGAAAAAAACTCTAGATTCATGCGATGATAAACGTTTTATACTAAAAAATAAAATTGATACCCTTCCATGGGGTCATTTTAAAATAAATGAAGAAGAGGAGGAAGGTATTTTATAATTTTTTATTGCAAATAAAATCTTAGTTTATACATTTAGATAAGTAGACTATTATTTGTACATATATTTTCTAATTATTATTATATTGTAAGTATTTATTGCAAATAAAATCTTAGTTTATACATTTAGATAAGTAGACTATTATTTGTACATATATTTTCTAATTATTATTATATTGTAAGTATTTATTGTAAATAAAATCTTAGTATATAGATAAGTAGACTATTATTTATGCACATATTTTCTAATTATTATTATTATTATATTGTAAATAAAGTATATACATAAACAGACTATTTTTTATAATAAATCACTTTTCTTGATCCAGCTGTTGTGTGTGTTATCAAAACCCAACCATTTCACATATAATTGATCATTTTTTGTTCGTAATACACGTTCAATTAAAAAGCTTTTTGGGTGTTTAGTTTTCATCAATTCCGGTTCATAGAAGCAACCTTTGATTGGGGCACCTCTCACATCTTCTAATAGATAGGTTGTCGGTCTAGTTGATTGCACCCTGCTTATGCGAAATAATTCAGTGCTGAACTGGGGGTGATAACCTTTCGAAAAAACCCCTCTGTACTTAGAAATACGAACCATATCGTTTACTTTAAATTTAGGTTTTGGGGGGGCCCCGTCATCATCATCATTCGAACGATTTAAAGGCGTGCGAAATGTCACATTGATGGGGGCTAGACCAATTGACCTATGCACGGTGCTGTTGTACTTATCGACAACATCTTGCAGTATATCCAACCATTTATAATTCCCGTTGAAACTGAACTCCTTGTAGAGATTAGATTTAAGTGTCCTAATCACCCTTTCCGCAAAAAATGCTTTCTTAGTGGAAAACGTTGAATAGTGGTTGATGGAATGTTCCGACATTAATTTCTTGAAATGAGTGTTAAAATATTCACCTCCGCGGTCAGTGGCCAAGTTATTAGGTTTTCGCAAGTTTTCATCCAATATGCTCCGCATAGCACCGGCAACTTCATTCCCGCTTTTAGATTTTAGAGGCCTTACCCACACATATTTAGAAAAAGCGTCTATTACCACCAGAACGTATTTATATCCCTTGTTGTAATGGGCATAAGAGTTAAAGACTGCTATATCGCTTTCCCAGAGGTCATCGAACCCTAGAACGATTGCTGAACGTCTGGGGAAATTTATTCTAGCCTGCCTGTGGATCTCGTTAACGATTGCTCTCTTTACATCGCTCATATTAGTACTAGTACTTTAAATATTTTACGTTTTTTGTTTTTTATGGTATCTTTCTAACACATCCACACGTTCAGTCAATTTCGCAATGGTTTTGTTGAAATTTTCAGCAAGGGGGTTCACAAGTGAAACATAAAACGTCTCGAAACGCTGCCTTTCTGTTTTCATTAAATCGATCGATTCCTGCTGAGTGAGTAATTGCCCCTGTTTTTTAGCTTCGATAATTGGCTGTAATTGATTTATCCCGTTATTGATTTGCACTAACAACGGGTCTATTTTGTCGGTGTAGAATTTTTCTCTACGCTCCCAGGTTTTTACTTCTTCAGTTAATCGTTTTAACGGCACTGCATCGTTTTCTTCCAAAGGATGGCCTATATTCGAAAGTCGTCGTTGTTCGATGTCAAACCCGCCGGTGCTTGTTAATGGAAACAAAGGACGTTGTTGTTGTTTACCTCCCGAAGAAGAAGAACTTCGATGAACCATCCGTCCAAATTTATCCACGGGCATCATGAAAATGAATTAATTTTTACTCATCTTCAAGCTATATAACCATCTTCTCGCAATTCCTCAACAATACTAGCAATTTCATTTTGAACATTGGAATTTCCGGCATTCTGAGAAGCAATGAGCAATCTTAAACGTTGAACGAGCTCTGAGGGCGTATCCCAATACACATATTCGATGGGATTATCATTGACACGCTTCATACTGGAAAGTACACCTTTGCCCGTTGTTTCTCTCATTTCTTTTTCTTCTAATGATTCAATGATCGGTTTAATGATCTCCGTATATTTATAGCCAACATAACGTTTCGATAGCGGTATTTTATCGACATTGGTGGCGCGAAGTATACTTATGTAATTTCTAACGTCTTGCCTTGTATAGTTAGCGGGTCGTTTTAGAACTAAAAGTTCATACAACCCATGCGTTCCATCATACCTAACTCCTTTGACTTTAAAATATTTCTCTCTATTTCCAACGTCGAGGAAGGAATCTCCAAAATTCCATTTATCCAAATTAACGTCATACTTAACACCGTACGGGGAGTTATCTATACTTCGATCGTTTCGCAGCATAAGAGAAAGATATTTCCTAGGTAGCGGGTGATATTGTTCTAAAAAGTCCCGCGTTGACACATTTTCCCATGCCGGATATATATCCTCGTTACCAGACTCCACCCTTTTGTCCACCCCTCCTGCTTCGTCGCCTTCTTCTTCCACTTTTTCTACTTCTTCGTCTTCACCCTTCATCTTGAACGATGTGTGTATTTTTTTAAGCAATTTTGATCTAGGGGAAACCGATGTGTGCATTTCTGTAAGCAATTTTGATGTAGGAGAGGAAGTACTTGGAGTAGCCGCTACTGTGCTAAAAACGGGTGTGGACCAGGCCAACGGCATTTTCATCGGAGCGCTTATTTTTCCTTTTTCGTTAATGGTTTTCAGGGAGCGAGCGATGTCTTCTATAGGATCCAGAAGGGGTTTGTGCGTTTTAGCAAAAGCGATTTCTTTAAGTTGCGCGCCCGATTGTAAGGCTTTAAATTTCCTTCGTATATCATTAGCAACTCGAATTAATGCTCTTTTACGAAGTTTATCGGCTGCGATGTTGTCCCCCATAATAATAAGGTTACAATATCGATCGCTACTTTAGTTCGACTAGATGAGCTAACTAAATTACTTCGAATTTATAGCGGTTAGGGTCTAATAAAACCGTCAAAATTTATTCTGTAACGTCCGTTGTTGACGTCACAATCCTTGTTGATCATTAGAAATCCGTAGCGACTGTCTTTCCAGCACCGAGTGCACATGTCCCGAAATTTATTAAAAGACATATCGATGCTCACATGATCTTCGTAAACGTGACGCATGTTTAAGTCGTCCTGTTTAAAAATCAATAACATGTTCGCGTTATCGCGCAGCAGATGTTTAGGAATTTTCGTGTAAGACTGACAGAGATAGAAACTGTCTATACCGTGATGTCGCCCCATGCTGAAGAAATGACGCATCGGATTCTGATTGTCCATGCTGACGTCGTCAAACACGAAAATCGAGTTAGGGCGCGCTTCATCGGGCATCATGACGGACTCGTTTTCGCTAAAAGTAAAATACCCCATGCCTTTTACACGCTTCAGCGCTTCTTTCAAAAACGTATACTTCGGTTGATGAAGAGACCGGGAATAAATATAAATATTGGCGAACTTCAACCCTTTGGGCTCCACCAACATGGAGAGCATCGCATTTGATTTGCCGGAACCGGAGGGCCCCACTATCAAGCACCTGATGGAGGATGGGAACAAACTGCTATGCTTAGCACCATCAACTTTTGCCCCAGAGTCCATGAGCAGCTCCTTTTCCAAATCGCGTACGGTTAACCTTTCACGTTGTTGCACGATTTTCATTCTTTTTTCCGCTATATCCGGCAAGTAATAAAAAATGAAGATTATGCTATAAATAAGCTTGTACGCATGATACGAAGTTATTCGTTCAAATGATCGTGCACGAAGGCGGAGGTGTCTTAAACAAGCTTATAGATAAACTACCCGTCGAACTACACCTTCCGGGGTATCAATTCTGCGGCCCCGGTACACGATTGGGGCAAAGGTTAGCACGCGGAGATCCCGGCGTAAATCCCTTGGACGCCGCTTGTAAGGAGCACGATATCGCTTATTCGAGTCATCAGGACGTGAAATCGAGACATCTTGCGGACGCAGTTCTCGAACAAGAAGCCTGGAAGCGGGTTAAAGCAAAGGATTCCAGTGTTTCGGAGAAAGCAAACGCTTGGCTCGTGACCAACGTCATGAAAGCTAAAAGAAAACTTGGAATGGGGTTTGGAAGAGGAGGTGGCGGCGGCGGTAATAAACAATCTAAAGTCGCTTTCGGTAGGATCATGAAAACCGGACTTAACGCCGTAAAAGGTGCTCAAGCGGAAACTATCGCGAAAGCTGCGAAAATAGCTGTGGGTGCGGCGAGAAGAGCCGTTAAAGAAGCAGGAGGTAGAAGATGTGTGAGACAACCTCGAGTAATTCCTATTCCAGGTGGGGCGGTAAAACAAGGTGGTCTACTTCCCTTATTGCCGGCCATTTTTGGTGGACTCGCTGCGATTGGCTCGCTGGCCGGGGGCGTAT